>LOEQ01004468.1:26221-46641 GCA_001685075.1 Bramus lutescens
GGCTCACAACCATCTGTAATGAGATCTGGTGCCCTCTTCTGGCCTCCAGGCATACATGAATAATACTAAGAATACTGTATACATAATAAATAAATAAATCTAAAAAAAACAAATAATCTATAAGATTTCTATCTAATAACTTAGAAACCAAAAAAAGAGATTGATAATATAGTTAGACAAAATGTTCTAAGTAGCAGAGTAGCTAATATTGTAAGTTCTGGTCTGTCTCAGTAATAAGGGAATAAACTGATATTTCAGCTTAGTGATAATCTGTGTGGGAGGAAATGCTGCCTTCATAGTTTTTTCAATATTCTGGCTTTCAGCAGATTGCATATAAACCAAATAGGACATTGGAGGTAATATTATGCAGAAATAAATTCAGAGACACATTAAAAAATAAAGCTTATGCTAATGTTTAGATATACTATAACCTAGTCAAGATAACACATGCAAGTAACCATCCTATCTAGATACTCCACAAATATAATTTGTAGCAATAATCTTAAAGTTTATTTAAAAAATCCAGTCAGTGTAATCTCATACTTAGACATGACTGCCAAGGCCCTTGACTCTTGACTCTTTTCTATGTTAATCATTGTTGGAATTAGAATTTCAAAATAGACATGCATTTATTTATCCTACTACTCTTTCATAAAATATTCAGTTGCTTAGGCTTCTATCACTGTGAAAAAAATTAATGGCAACATCTTAAACTACCAGTAAAAGATTTAGCTTATAGTCATTTTTGCTTACATTTTCATAAAATGAGCTTGCAGTCAATTGTGAGTAAGGTCCAGACAATCAGGGTAGAAATATCTGGTGCAGCACTTTACTTCTCTGAGGTCAAATTGCTTTACCAAGCATCAGTTACTATCTGTTATATCATCTTGAAAACTTCAGTGAACACGCTGTTGAATGTTTTCTGTCGGGTCATACAGAGTAAAGGATCAATTTACTGGCCGATGTGTAGGTTGAATGAAGAAAATTTGAGTTTACCATAGTTCTTTCCACAAGGATCGTGCTTTAGTTAAAAACATTAGATACTAAACAAAAACTAATATAAGAGGGTTAAATTAAAACTATGCTTAACCAAGGATGAACTGAAAAACACTGGGAAAGGCAGACAGTTGAATTAATTACTGGAGTAATATATAGCTCAGATGGCAGAATCCTTGCCTTGTGTGTACAAATCCATGCATTCGGTCCCCAATAACACATAAACCAGGAATGGGGGCACATACCTGTAATCCCAACCATCAGAAGTAGAGGCAGAAGTATCAGATGTTCAAAGACATCTTAGCTAAAAGCAAGTTTGAAGCTAGCATAATCAGCTCAATAACTTACCTCAAAATTAGATAATTGATCATCATAGGCAGAAAATTTCCTGCTAGATAGTCAGGGAAAGAGTAGCTTTCTAATACTGATGTGAATAGTTCTTGAAAATATAAACTGAATGGTGTGGATGAACAAGATGTGCTATGGTGAATAAAGAAGTCTCTGAGGTCAGAAGAACCAACAGGCTAAAGTAAAGCAGTAGATGTTTAGCACACTCAAATAACACTGTTTTGTTTTTAAACCCAGATGGAGAATATCACCAATGCTACTGAAGATGTTTCAGAAAGGAAACAATATTAAACAATCAATTAATTAATTAATACATTAACCAAACAATTAATGTCATATTAACAATGAATATTAATAATGTTAATTAAGCAATTAATTGTTTTAATTAATATTATTTTCTTTCTAATGTGTAAATGAAGGATTGCTAAGGAAGAATGGGCATCGAAGAACAGAAGTGCGAAAACCACAACCCATTGCCAAATCCAGCCTGTGACTAGATTTTAAATGTAAAGTTTTAATGGAATGTAAACACTCATCTGTGTGTTCTTGGCTAATTTCATGCTGCAACGTACAATTCCATAACAGTTTCAAGGATAGTTAATGGGGTACACAAAGCCTAAAATGCTTTCTACAATCCTATGGAAAGCAAAACAAAACAAAACAAAGAGTCTAAGGCTTGTACTAAAGTAGAGAAGAAATCCAGTTTGAATATACACAGTTTAAAAGTTGATAGATGAATAAATACTTGAATGGAAAGTAAGAGCTGGTGTGACAGGATATTACATGTCTGGTTACTATGAGAAATTTTACATTTGAGTCCAAATGAACTGAGATTTTCAGATAAGAAGCTAATTATGAAATGAATTCGTGCATTTCTTAAGCATTATCTTGTACAATGTTGAGTTCTTGTGTTTGTGCGTGTGTGTGTGCGTGCGTGGGTGCATGAGTGTGTGTGTGTGTGTGTGTGTGTGAAAAGTGGAGCACAAAGCTCTTTCCCTTGGAAGAACTTTATTTCAAATTAGAAACACATCTTGTTTTAATGAAAAAAACATACATAATAAAATTCTGAGAATTTTGTCAGAACCTTGAGTGCTTGTTGTACTTTTTATAAAGTGTTCTACTCATACTTAGGTCATCAAGAAAATAAAAAGAGGAAATCAGGAAAACTAATCGCTTAAAAATGCTCCATCCTGTGTTCCAATGTAGCTTGTGCCCTGAAGCCTAAAATACTTGCTTGGGTCAATTAACATAATGTGGACTGCTTTAAAGTGGGGTGGCTGAGCCAGAATGACTCAAGAAAATTGCTCCATGTGGAATATTTTGTTTCTTAAGTTTGTATCAACATTTTTAAGTATTTTATGTGCCCATGAGGGGAAAAGTCATCTCGATACAGTAGTTTGCAAGCTGAGGTTGTTTAGTGCTTTACTTAATGATTCTTTTAATAAGTCCAGTTTCTTCCTGTTCTGGTTTTTGTGCAATCATTATGAGCACTAAGTAAAATTATGAACTTCATTCAAAATTTCTCATAAATTTTCAACCTTATTCTACTCATTCATTATAAATTTTTACCTTGCCACATCTCTCTTACTGTTTCTTGAATAGGGACATCTGCAAATGAATTTTTCAAAATCACTCAGTGGGATTCATGGAGCTATGTTTATATTACCTCATTAAATAGTTACATAATCAATTTTAGCTCCAAGAAGATGCAACAAATTGCTTTGCTGTAGCATTCAATGCCCCAATCAACTCTTTACCTCAAGACAGATTGATTTTCATAAAGCAAACTTAGAAGTTGCATAAAATATTGTGTATATGTGCTTGAACATTTTATCATCATTAGAAGAGACCATGAGAATAGATGAGGAAAAGAGCTCAGTGACAGAAATTTCTACATATGATATATTTTGCATCTTGAGTTTATGTTAACTCTAGGAAGAAGCTGAACAGAACAACAGCAAACGTAATCTATATGTCATCAATAAATACAGAAAACTTCATACAACATTAGAATATATTTTTTTCTGAATCATGTATGGACCATTCTCTAAAATAGACTATAAGATAGATTTTTAAAAAACTTTTTCTGTTTAAAAATAATAGAAATCGCAATGTATATCCTTAGAAAATATCAGGATTAAAATAGAAATTAGTAACCAAAAGTTAGTTGAAAGATCATAACAAACTCTGAGGCTAAATAACACACTTCTTTATAAATATATTTTTATTAATTCTTTGAGAATTTCATACAATGTATTTTGATCATAATCACCTACCAGCACACCCAACACTTTGTAGATCGACCCCTTATCTTCCTGCTACCTCCCAACTTCATCTGTCCTTTTTTTTTCAATCAACTGAAGCTAATTTATGCTTTCTATGTATGTGTCATCCTAAGGTAGCCACACCCTTACAGAAAACTGAATCTTCCTCCCCTAGAAGCCCTCACCTTACTATCAGTAGTTCATCAGTTAGGGGTGGGAGCTCATGACCACCTTCTCTCTCGATGCTGGAATGTTGACTAGCCTGATCTTGTGTGTGTCTTGTTTAGGCAACCACAGTTTCTGTGAATTCATGTGCACAGCTGTTCTATCATGGTCAGAATACATGTTTTGCTCCAGTTGTCTCTGACCTCTGGCTTTGACTATCCTTCTGTTTCCTCTTCTGGGATGATGCCCAAGCCTTGTGGGGAGAGGAGTGATACAAAGGTCTCATTTGTGGCATAGCACTCCAGTGACTCTTATTTTCTACCCTTTGACGAGTTGTGGTTTTTCTGCATTAGCAACTATACACTGAAAAAGGAAAGGTCTCCCATGAAATCTGAAAGGTACAATGATCTATGTGTGAAGTTATAGTTTTAAATAGTTTTATACTAAGTCCATTTAGCAGAATAGTAGTAATTAGTTCACCACTAAGGTTTTGTAGCCTCCCCTCCAAGATTCTTGTGCCAGGCGTGCTAGCAGGCTTTAAATTAAGTCAGAAAGTATTTAGCTACTCCATAACATCCATACCACTGTTGCACCAATGAGCATACCTTACCATGCCAGTCATTATTGTCATTCACAGAGTTCAAGGATGGGTGAGACTTCATGACTTTTTTCCACTAGCAGCCTTCATAGTACCTCTTTATACCAAGAAAGCTAGTCAGTAGGCAGGAAGCTATCAGGTCATTACTGACTAAATTTCTGCACAACCTGAGTCAACTGTGAGATGTCTTGAGCAATAAAGACTTACTATCAATTTCTGATGAGCAGTTGAGAGCAATAGCAATAATCTGTATTGTTTTAGACTCTTTGGTACCCCTGACTAGCAAGTATATGGAGAGTTACCGGCATTGGGATTTTTTCTCTGACAAGTCAATGCATGACAATGGCTTCTCATTAACACCTGTGTAAGATAACTACAGATAAACTATTGATTAAATGATGAAAGAGTGAGCTTCCATGTGATTTTTGGCACACATTCTTCATTGGTACTTCTCCCACTCCGACTGTCTCCACTTAACCTAGTCTCCTTTCTCCCACCTAAACCTCCCTCCACATTATTTCCTCTTTCTCCTTCACATCACCTCCAACAATATAGTCTAAATAATAAATTGGTTAAAAAAATTTCAAAATAATTTTAAAATAATTAAAACAAAGTGAATAACCAAGGTCCGAAATTCCATAAACTGGAGAAAAGCAGTACTCTAAGAGATATAATGTGTGAGAGCACTGGATTTTTTTCCCCTTAGCAAAGTAGCAGAAAAAAATTAAATTAATAATAAGCAAAAGGCAAAACTGTAAAGATGTAGCTTAAATGTGAAGAACACATGCTTTTCTTCCAGTGTTCAGCAACTTTGGTTGGAAAATGTATTCTTGGTTCACACACACACACACACACACACACACACAAATAAAGCACATTGAAATATATAGAAAGGTCAAAAATGAATACAGTTATAGAAAAATCAGTAAAACCAAGGGGTAATCCTTTAAAAGATAACTTGAATTGAAAAAATTATATCTTATTGATAATAAAATAGGAAAAGATATTCCTACAAATATTAAAATGAATGATCATTACTCATCCTTTAGACATTAAATGGGTAAATTACTAGCAATTTCATGTTCACATATTTCATACCATATAGAATGGACCGATTCTTTAAAATATACAAATTATCAAAATTAATACAAACCAATAGATAATTCAAATAGCTATCTAACACAAAAGTGACCTAAAAACTATTATGTTTTAACACTAGAAAGGTTTGGTAGTGAAGCCATTAAATATTTAATATTTAAATATTTCTGGAAGAAAAACATGAATTCTGCTTAAGCTTTCCAGAAAACAGAATTAAAAAAACACAGTACTTAACTCATTCCATGAGGCCACTATTACCTTAATACCAAAGCCAGATAAAGGCATTAAAGGAAAGAAAAACTACAGACCAATATACTTTATGAACATAGATGTAAAACCTCAACAAATACTAACAAATTGAATCTAACAAAGAATAAAATATACACCGTGACAAAACGAGATGGATTCCAGGTATGCAAGACTGGTCCAACATTTGAAATCAATTAATATAATCCACAACATTAACATTTCAAGAAAAAAAAGTGTACCTAACAATAGATGCATAAAAATCTTTTGACAAAATCTAACCCTGTTCATGACTGAACAACTCTTAGTAAAATAGAACTAAGACGAAACTTTCTCCACTTAGTAAATAATTTGTGTCTAGTAGTATCTGAAGGACAGAAAAATAAGAGACGCCAAATAGCTCTGCTGCATAGCACAGAAAAACAAGAACGGCGAACACAAACAAACAAACAAAAAAAACAGACAGCAACAAACTCCTGGTAAAAATTCTAAAATTTTGGAGTAAACCTGAAATAATCATTGAATCAAATTAAATCTGCATTTTAAATATAAGTAGAAATAGCACTTCTTTCTCCCTTTCCCTCTTCCTTCCCCTCCCTCCCCCTCTACCTCCCCCTCTCTCTCCCCCTTTCCCACTTTCTCGCCTTCTTCATCCTGCTCTCCCTTCCCCTCCATCTCTATTTTTATATTTATTTTTCCTTCCCTCTACAGAGTTTTCAAATCACTAGAGAAAAAAAAAAGATCTTGCAGACAAAACTTTCTGTTATTTGGAATGAACCACCTAGTTCCTAGCACTCTTAGCTACCTCTCTGGGAGTTTAGCCTCTCCTTGTAGAGAAAACCCAACAATGACCTACTAGATAGCCTGTGATCATACAGACACTTCTCACCAATGGGTGTTTTGTGGTGATAGCTGTGTGTTGTTAGCAATGAATATGATATAACCTGAAAAGCCAAGCTCATTTATCTCAGAAACACTATGGAAAGTTCAACTTATTTTTAATGTCAAGATAGCTAATATCAGGCCTTCTCTCTAACCTAGACAATGGATGAGCATACGTGCTACAGAGTGTCCATTGTATAACAGTGTACAAGAACCAGCTGGGTGGCCATACTTCTCCTTTTCTGAGAACAGGCCCTCGGAGTGGGGCAGCACTTTTCATCAAAGTACACTAGCTGTCTTTGTACTACCAGGTAAGTATTTACATAGTGCCCCACTTCAGGCTCAAGCCAAACCACAAGGTGATCACAGTAACTCACTGTAATTAACTGTAGGTGAGACAGCTCAAGAGGCAGGTCTGTCCAAGACTGCTGGAGCAGAGATGATTTCAACAAGAGTCCAAGGTGCTAGAGGTGGAGCTTCAGGATTTGCGATTTTCCCTCCTGGATTTCAGAACATTGTGACCTACTCTTTCCTTGCTCTGCCCTTATCCTCCCTGTTTAGAACAGAAATGCTTACTCTGTCCCATCAGATATTAGAAATTTGTAACATATTTTTTAACTGAGACTCATATTTGAGAGATTATTTTTAGTCTCAGAACGGCCATCATACTTTGTTCTTATGAATAGCAGTGGGATGGTTAAAACCTATACGAATGTTTGAAGATGGAGTAAATGTATTTTTGGACGATGAAATGACCATGAGTGTACGGGAGCTAGGGGGACAATGTTGCTGGTTGTGTGCTAACTGTCCCCCACAGACTGGTGTGTTAGAGCACTTGGTTCTTCCTGGTGATATTTCTTTGCAAGGTTGTGAAGCTTAGTAAGCAGAGCTCTGCTAGAGGAAGTGGGTCTTTAGGGAAAGTCCTTGAGTTTCTATAGGCCAGCAATGTTTCTGCCGTCTCTACTTCCTGACTCTGGTCAAGTTGTTTCTCTTTCAAATTCTGGTCAAGAATTTGGTAACAACAACAAAAACAATAACAATAACAATAATAATAATAATATAAATAAATAATACCTGAGGTGTATATCAACAAAATATCAGGGGGAAATGTGGTGCATAGTCACACAATCAAACTTTCTCAGCTATAAAGAACAAAATTGTGTCTTATAATAAAATAGATGCAAGTGGAGATAACCAAACTATATATATTGGGTCAGACTCAAACAGGCAAATATCATGTTATTATTTCATTTTTGGATCTTGTATTTTACATGATAAATAAACATGTATATCTGATGTGAATCATTAGGAGAACGAGGGCATTGATGGGGAAGGATAAAATGGGGAATGCTAGGGCATTAGATGATCAAAGTGTGTTATGATTCTCCTTATGTCCTCGTAGGACCAAATACTAAGCGCAGTCAATACAGGACACTGTTAAAAATATTTTAAAAGAATAGGTAGAAAGTATGAGATGGAAATGCAAAGCCTCTCAAATAAAAATTCAATTTGGTGGCCTGATTGGAGAATTCTATCATAAAATTAATTAAATCATTCCTTGAAAAACTTTTACAAGAGAAAGTAAACAAAATAATTTTAAATTACCTTTGTGAGGCTGGCCCTGCCTTGATACAAAAGACAGTGAACTGCACTATGAGAAAAAAAATTTAAAGGCCACTATCCTTGGTAAATACGAAGGGAAAAAATCCAAAAATTATTAGTAATCCCAACTCAAGATCATATAAAAGAAATCAATCATGTTAACAAAATAAATTCCATTCCAGAGACACAAACATTGAAGGATGCTTCAACAACTGCTGACCTATAAGTGTGATTGACTGTGTGTTGAATATCTATATCCTCCAAATTGAAATATGTCCTCCCAGAGAAGGGAGGGCTACTCAGAGATTCAGAAAACTTGCTAAACATATAAAAGTTGTGAAGTCCAGCACAATATTATCAAAGTGGTAAAAAGACATGTTAGGAGACAGAAACTCCTTGGTAGAGCTCCAAGTAAATCTTTGCTGTGTTAAAGAGATGTAGCTTTTGTGAGGAGTCAGCCGACTTAGGTTTGGGTAGTGTAACTGTTTTGGTCACCTTTTTTTCCCATAAACAGGCTGCTTTGAGTTACCTCAGTAAGTTTATTGACTCACCAAACTAGACTTGAATGGAATTGCTTCTTTGATCTTTTGCAGAGCTCCATTTGAGGTGGATGGAGATGTGTTCACTGTTTTCCAGAAAATAAAAGTCATTTACCTTCTCAAACAGAGATAAACATTACCAAAAATGAGGCCAGAAGGAGTGGGTTTTGTGGCTTCTGCTGTGACCAATAAGATAGACAACTGAAACTGTTCCATCTGGAAGGATAATGAAGATAGAGTTTCATATACTACTGAATGTTGTGCCTCCTTGTTTGGTGACAGTGGCATGTTCCTTGTTGTAAAGGATAAAATAAACAGTCGAGGCTAAGCCATCTAATGATGTTGTAGTGTCCTTAAGAAAAATTCCAGGATGGCTTTTTTTCCCCACATGTTATGAAGTAGTATGCCTTTTTTGTGAATGGAGTCTACCATAGATGTGTAGGGATTTCCCCCAAATGACTAAAGAAATCTGAAATATATTGCAATTGCCGAAGGAGTCATGCATGGGACAGTATTGTAAACAAGCCATGGTGAGCCATTGCATGGACTTAGCTATGGGTAATAAGATGACATTGAGCTATCTCACTGGATGGAAATTGCCTCCATAAAAGAAGACATAAAACTGAAAGAGACATCTGGGTGCTATCCTACGAAAGAGTGGGCAAAGAGAAAAATGAGATAGAGCTTTTGGCTTGCCATCTTGTGCAACATACAAAGTGCAGCAGAAAGAGAGTATAAATTGGATCTGTGCTAAGGGACCTTAGCTGTCATCAAAAACATGGACTCTTGAGAAGAATCAAAGAGTGAGGAGAGAGCGAGAAAGAGAAGTAGAAAGGATTAAAAAAACACCCCTTTCACCCAACTTTCCATGCAAAGAAAGGGAAAATACATGGTCGAGCACACAGATGAAAGCCTTTTGAATGATTCAATATAGGAAACTGTGACAATCAGGAAATAGTCTCATCTAAACTACTTGAACTGGAAAAGACATTTAAATATGAAATGAAAGAGCCCCTCATACTCTGGATCATGAGATTCAGAGGTAGAGCAGGCCAGTCGTAGTGCTGAGACGCCAAGTGACATAAATACTCATCCCTTCTTGACACCAGGCTGTATGATTGTAGACAACAGGAGAGAAACAAGTCCCTGGTTGAGTGACTCATGCAAGCATTCAGGGAGACTTGATTATGAACAGATGACACCTAGGACTAGAATGCAATAGAAAGACCAGCCTTCCAGAGTGGAGTGGCCTAAAAAGGCAATGTGCAATATCCAGTTCACTGAACTGGATGGTGCTATTGTGACGGCATGGGCATGTAAGAAGTTAATTCAGCAGAGACCTCTTTAGTGGCTCTGGTGGTTTTCACAGTGGGATGTGATTTTCCTGAGGTAGAATTTCTGGTAAATTCTAATGATTTTAATTAGCATGGATATCTGCTTTCTAGAATGTAGAATACTCAGGGGACCATTTTAAAAGTGGAGACTGCCCTGGTCACTTGAAGGCAAATAGATGGAGACTTGTGTTGAGCTGGATTTCTTAAGAGAGTTTTTTTTTTTCCATTACTGCATTATTTTCTATATATCTTATTATTTTTATTCATCTGTTATTGTTTTCATTTTGCTGCATGAATGTTTCCTAACAAAGCGTTTAAGATTTTAAAGATTTTTTCAACTTATTTTAAAACTGTTTTCTAGTGGTTGCACCAAGTCTTAGCATACATATTTTCAATTACCAGGATCAGGTTCAGACACATTGACTTGACTTTTTTTGATGGAGAGAAAAGAATATGATGAAAATACACTGTGTGGAAATTTTTTAAATAAATTTAATTTTAAAAGTATTTTTATAAATGTCTATCTTTAGTGTCTTTTTGTAAAATTATTGTTATAATACTAGTGTATTTTCATAATACTATTATGTTGTATGTATACACACATACTTATATGTAATGGTGGTAAAAACACAATATTACATTGTTAGAATTTGCTAACTTCCACCTATCATCTTCTCTCTTTTGACTAACGCCTTGTGAATATGTGATATCTGAACATATCATAGGCCTAGATGTGCAGTTTAGAAATATTATCTTGTACAAATGTTATTTTTCTGAGACAGGGTTTGCTATAGATATGAGACTGGTCTTGAACTTAAGATACTGATATCTCATCATCCTGAATGGCTAAATTATAATTATGCACTTCCAGCCCTGGCCTTACAATTTTTTTTAATAAATTAAGAGAAGGAAGGAAAAATACATATTTTCCAAACTAAAGAAAGATATTCCGATGAAGGTTCAAGAAGCATACAGAACACCGAACAGACTGGATCAANTATTCCGATGAAGGTTCAAGAAGCATACAGAACACCAAACAGACTGGATCAAAAAAAAAAACGTCCCCTCGCCATATAATAATAAAAACCCAAAGCATGCAGAACGAAGCAGGAAGGAACGCTTTCCTAAGTTTAAACCAACATGGTTACAGAGGGCTCAAACAAGAATGACAAGAAAACACTGTGGTTAGCTTCTTCCTTCTGGGATAGGACCGGCTAAGCTTTGAATTTCTATTCAGACACTTGTTAGTAATGTGACTTTGGGTGGGAAGTTCAACAGAAACCCACTTAGTTCATTTGCCCAAAGACTAGCTAGTGTCTTACTTTAGATTTGTGGGAAGTGAAGAAAATATTTGTAGTATTGTAGTGCATGGCCTGGCTTCCAGAGAGCACCCAGTATATGTCAAATATCAAGAAGGTTTTCCAATGCCGTCACACTATTGGAATGCTGGAGGAGACTTCCCCTTTTCTAAAGCATATTAAAAGGGTAGAGGAGACAGTACAACATCCATCCACCAGGTGCCTACAGTTTCCAATAGGAAGTAACGGGAAGTACATGTGATTGCATCACCACATGCTTTGGAGATGCATCTCTGTACATCTTTAATTCTTCCTCCTTCTGCTAAACCCAGAAAAGCCAGAATAGCAAGATACATGGCTGAAGGAAGAATAATGTACTGACTGTGCCCTGCTATCACAATGTCAAAGCTGAGGACTAAATTACAGGGCAGGAAAAAAAATTAATTAGCTATGGGATTGAAATTTTAACTTAAAAGCACTTCTTAAAGCTTTAACATGTTGACTTAATTGGAGTTTCTATTGTGCTGAAACACAGTGGTCAGAAGCAACTTGGGGAGGAAAGGGTTTATTTCAGTTTAAAGTTCCCAGGTCACAGTTGATCATTGAAGGAATCTGAGGAGAAGCAGGAGGCAGGAGCCTGGAAACGGGAACTGAAGCAAAAGTCATGGAGGAATAGCACTTACCAGCTTGTTCCCTGTGGTTTGCTCAGTCTGCTTTCTCATACAGCTCAGGACCCCCTGTCCAGGGGTGGCACTTCCCTCATGGACTGGTTCTTCCTACATCAATCATTAATCAAGAAAATGTCCTGTATTTTCTTATGGGCAATCTGATGGAGACATTTTCTCTTAAATGAGGCTCCTCTTCCTAAATAAACTATAGCTTGTGTTACATTGACAAAACACTAGTCGGCACACATGTGTCATAAACACACACACACACACACACACACACACACACACACGCCAGCTTTTAAAAGCTGAAACCAGCTAGAAATATGCGGGAGCTTCCCAAAAGCCAGATAGAATATTCTAGGGCAGTCAAAAAGAGAATGTTTAAGGGGAGTTATTGTTTGTTTATTTGTTTATTTATTTATGTTTGCAAGGTGCTGACTTCACTGTAAAGATCTGGTCGCACTTGTTCTTATTAAGGCTAGACACATAAATAGACATGAAAGCAAAGAGAAAGATTTGTAGAAGAGGTAAAGGAATACTTTAACCAGGGCAGAGTATGGATAAATATCATTTATCAGATTAAATCAAGATCAGATACCCAAACTAAATAGACCCATAACCACTAAGGAAATAGAAATAATAGTCAAAAGTCTCCAAACCAAAAAAAGCCCCAAACCAGATGGTTTTAACACAGAATTCTACAAGATTTTCAAAGAGCTAATACCAATACTCCTCAAATTGTTCCACACAATAGAAACAGAAGGAACATTGACAAACACTTTTTATGAGGGCACAATTACCCTGATATCCAAACAACACAAAGACACCATTAAGAAAGAGAACTACAGACCAGTCTCACTCATTAACACTGATACAAAGATACTCAATAAAATACTGACAAACTGAATCCAAGAACACATCAGGAAAATCATCCACCATGGCCAAGTTTGGCTTCATCCCAGAGATGCAGGCATAGTTCAACATATGAAAATCTTCAATATAATCCACCACATAAACAAACTGAAAAAAAACATGATAATTTCATTAAATGCTGAAAAAGCTATCAACAAAATTCAGCATCCCTTCAAGATAAAGGTCTTGGAGAGAGCAGGGATACAAGGAACAGACCTAAACATAATAAAGGCAGTATACAGCAAGCTGACAACCAACATCAAACTAAATAGAGAAAAACTCAAAGCAATCCCACTGAAATCAAGAACAAGGCAAGGTGTCCACTCTCTACATATCTACTCAATATAGGTCTTGAGGTTCTATCTAGAGCAATAAGACGACAAAAGGAGATGAAGGGACACAAATCAGGAAAGAAGAAGTCAGACTCTCACTATTTGCAGATGACATGATAGTATGCATAAATGACCTCAAAAAATTCTACCAGGAAACTTCTACAATTCATAAACACCTTCAGTAATATAGCAGGATACAAGATTAACTCAAAAATCAGTCGTCCTCCTTTATATGGATGATAAAAGGGCTGAGAAAGAAATCAGAGAAATATCACCCTTCACAATAGCCACAAATAACATAAATCATCTAGGGGTAACTCTAACCAAACAAGTGAAAGAAATATATGACAAGAACTTTAAGTCATTGTAGAAAGAAACTGAAGAGGACACCAGAAAGATCTCTCTTGTTCTTGTGTAGGTAGAACACGCATAGTAAAAATGACAATCTTACCAAAATAAATCTGCAGATTCAGTGCAACACCCAGCAAAATTTTTCACAGACCTTGAAAGAACAATTGATGTTAGAGAGATAGGACTTTAAAAAAAAAAGAAGGAATCCCACACTAGCTCAGAACTGAGAAACAGACCCGTGTTTATTAAGGGGTAAAACTTACAAAGTCAGGATTCTCTGCTTGAACGATGGATGGATGAAGATCAGATCCAAAGCAAACCGAACAGCAAAAGGGGCCCCAGGGGAAGCAGAGAGGAAGGGGCCAGATGCTCTTCCACATCTAGGTAAATAGTCTATGAGGCTATGCCCCAGTAGGCGGGTAGTTGCTAGCTATACACCTTCCTGCAGCAAACAATACTCAGCTTCATATGGAAAAACAAAACAGAACAAACAAACAAACAAAAAAACCCAGGATAGCCAAAGCAATCCTGTACAATAAAGGAACTTCTGGAGGCATCACCATCCCTGACTTCAAACTCTACTATAGACCTACAGTACTGAAAATAGCCTGGTACTAGCATAAAAACAGACAGGAGGACCAAGGGAATCAGATTGAAGACCAGGATATCAATCCACACACCTACGAACGCCTAATTTTTGACAAAAAGCTAAAACTATAAAGTGGAAAAAAGAAAGCATATTCAACAAATGGTGCTGACATAGCTGGATGTCAACATGTAAGAGAATGAAAATAGAACCGTATGTATCACCATGCACAAAACTCAAGTCTAAATGGATTAAAGACTCAACATAAAGCCAGCCACACTGAACTTCATAGAAGAGAAAGTGGGCAGTACACTTGAACGCATTGGCACAGGATACTACTTCCTAAATACAACCCCAGTAACACAGACACTGAGAGAAACAATTAAGAAATTGGACCTCCTGAAACTGAGAAGCTTCTGTAAAGTAAAGGACATGGTCAACAAGACAAAATGGCAGCCTACAGAATGGGAAAAGATCTTCACTAACTCCACATCAGATTAAGGTCTGATCTCCAAAATATACAAAGAACTCAAGAATCTTGACTTCAAAATAACAAATAATCCAATAAAAAATGGGGTACAGATCTAAACAGAGAACTCTCAACAGAAGAATCCTAATGGCTGAAAGACACTTAGCGAAATGCTTAACATCCTTAGCCATCAGAGAAATGCAAATCAAAACATCCCTGCTATTCCATTTTACACATGTCAAAATAGCCAAGATCAAAAATACTGATGACAATTTATGCTGGAGAGGATGTAGGGTAAGGGGAACACTCCTCCATTGCTGGTTGGAGTGCAAATTTTACAGTTGCTTTGAAAATTAGTATGGTGATTTCTCAGGAAATTAGGAACCAACTAAGCTCAAGACCCAGCAATACCACTTTGGGTACATATCCAAAGGAAGGTCATTCATACCACAAGGACATGTGCTCAACTATGCTCATTGCAGCATTAATTGGGAGTGTGGAGGTCACCGGAGAGGGTAGAAGGGGAGAGGGGAGGAAGTGGGGGAGGAGTGGAAAGAAATGTATAGCACAATAAAAATAAATAAATAAATAAAGCATAAATAAAATACCACTATACAAACTGGCTCCGGTAAGAGCTGAGAGCTAAATAACAGGTCTTCAGAGATAAGTGAGTATGCCAGGACTGTGGGATTGAGTGTGCATGTCTTTGAGTCACAACTGTATATAAAGATAGAGGATGTGCAGGTCACAGAGTTCTACCACATGTAGGCATTCCATATACAAAATTAAACAGAAAACAGTTTAGAATTCTAAATTTTGAAATATGTGACTCCTGAGGAAACCCAGGCTTGGCTGACCATAACCTGTGTTTACTCACAAGGCAGTATCAGTGTTGAGAAGGTTCCATTGAGAAGGGGCTGAAATAGATGTGTAGCGCCCAGGATGGCGCCTTCCCTAGGCCTGTGTGGGAGAAGAAACAGTTGCAGTCCTCACTGAGGCAGGACTGGGTTCCTATTTTACCTAGCTGGGAAATAACCTGCCTTCTAGCCTCAGTAGATTCTGCAATTCCTACACAGCAAGATTCAATAGATCAAGCAGATCAGGGACTACTTTGGGTTTACCCTTCTCTAACACTACACGTTGTGCATATCGAACACCCTAAGTTTGGGGTTATAGGTCACTAGAACATGAGTTCCTGTCAGGTCACTAGAACATGAGTTCCCATCAGACCCAATAAAGAAAGCAGAGAGGTTTTGAACTTTAAGTGATACAATGAGTCAATGAGACTTTGGTGTGCTCTTCCCCAGAAGAGGGGAGCATGCTCAGTGATGTGAAAGAACTGCCAAGGAACTCGATGAAGACAGGAATATTTTTCTTCTATCTACAGCTGTTTAATATGCCTTTCCCCTAGATCAGCATTTCTCAACCTGTGGGTCACAATCCCTAGGGGGACTACCAACTCTTTCACAGGAGTTGCATATCAGATAGCCTACATATCAAATATTTACATTATGATTTATGACAGTAGTAGAATTACAGTTATGAAGGAACAATGAAACAATTTTATGGCTGAGGGTCACTACAACATGAAAAACTGCATTAAAGAGTTATAGCATTAGGAAGGTTGAGAACTACTCTCCTAGACCTTCTCCCAAAGAGACTGGGAAACAGAAAGATCCACCTCACTCAGATCCAGCTCAAAGGAGCCACATGACCAGGAGAGGCTTAAGCAGAATTGCCCATGAATCTTCTAATACATGTGATTGGTTTTTAAGGGTCAGACTTACCAGGAATTCCCTTTCACGTTGATTATTTTATCTTCTCTCTAGAGAAGGTGTATTAGTACCTGGAGCTTTGGCAACCATTTTTTCAGTAGTGAGGATGATATTTAGAAATGGTAGGAGAGGAAGACTGGAGAAGCCACTTTGACATACTTGAATGGAAGCAACACAACAATGTCATCCCTGTTACTGAATGAGTAGACAATTTCCTGTCTAGTGATGTTCCTGTGATTAGCACTTCTGCTATTTAGATTTGAATTAATTTGTAACTGTTACATAAGTACATGGCCAAAAGCAATTAAAACTCATGCTATGAGAGAGAAGAATAGTCACTCAATTGTACTAAAAAATTTGAAATAAGGAAAAATTGTCCTGTGGACAGAAAGACTTAGGAAACACTTAAACCAAATAATTGTATGATGAAATACAATACATAGAATGTCTCAAGATTGTTTCTTTCTCCAACTTAATGACTAGTTTTACTAAAATAAATATTGGGAAATACTTCTATATAAAATATTATAAGGGGCTGGAAAGATGGCTCAGTGTTTAAGAACACTGGCTTCTCAATTCCCAGCATGGCAGCTCATGTCTCATATCTAACTCCAGTTCCAGAAGATCTGACACTCTCTTCTGGCCTTTAGAGGACACCAGGCCCATATGTGGTTCACAGACATGCAGACATTCAAAACAGCCACACACATAAAATAAAAATAAATTAATGGAAAATAATGGTCTTAAGCAAAATAAAACAAGTTAAATATACCTACTTTTAATTACTAGATTATTGATTATAAATGTCTTCTTTTTTGTATCTGTCTGTATTCATCTTGCTTTGCTATGCTCTGAATGAAATACCACCTCTATAAATCATTATGCAATTACAAAAACACAATCAATATAATTTGTCACACTACTGTTCTGCTTGTCTGGGTGGAATGAAATGAACTAATGTAAGCTCCTGCACAATGTGCTAAATTACAGAATTGCATTCTGGTAAATTACCTGGCTGGATACCATGACTGCTCTCACGTTGCCTCACAGCTTAATGAATGTTCTGTTTAAGCCAGATGTGGTCCAGTGCCTAGAATCGTAACTTTGAGGCAGAAGGATTGTGGTTTTGAGGCCAAAGTGGACTATATATGGAGTTCCCGGTCAGCCTGAGCTACATTGTAAGACCTTATGTCAAAAAACAAAAACCTGTTTATTGAAAACCCTTTTGACCTTTCATGCGACCAGCTGAGGTGGTAGCCATGTTAGGAAGGAAGAGTTAGGTTCTGGGTCCTCAGACTTTTAGCTGAGATGATCCTAAGATGAGGCATAAATGGAAGATTTTAAAAGAAGATACAATCTGCTCCATTGAAGTAATATGAAACTCTTAATGTCAGTGCCCCTTTGGAGTTGTCAAAGTGATGAAAATAGATTAAGGAATAATTCATGAGTTTTCAGACTGCCAATGTATCATTTCTCCTGTGTGTATCCCATCAGCTGTATATGGATGCAATATAGTCAAAATCTTTCTTCCATAAAAATAGCAACTATTTGCTGTAATTTGAACAGTGGCTGTTTTTTTCTGGGCTTGACAGATGCAAAAGGAAACACATAACTTGATTATCAAATCGTTTTGCTATAGTAGACATTAAAAATGGTGTCTGAGAATTTTGTGGGAATAATGTATGACTAACATCCTTTATAAGAAACAAAATAAAGTAGTTAGAAATGATGGGGCACCCATTTCTGTGAAAGATGAAGTGAGGTGTTCTCTGTTTTCTTTGCAACATTTCTCTAAATTTGCAGCCATTATAAATGAATGAACTTTCTAAATGAATAGTTAAGGAAATACATTAAATATCCTTCTTCACCCCTCAAAGCCTATTTTGGGTCACTGAGGAATGCTAGTGTTACTGGTTAGAAACAGCCAGTTGACTTGTCCATAGACATCGATGCTACACTGATATGAAGGATGCTCTCTGAGCGTGGCTCACACTGCTGAACCCCTGACAACACCTGTGTGTAGGCTTGAATGGGAAACAGACCTTTGCCATCGAGCGGCTACTTTTGTAAGTAAAAGTTCCATATGCTAAAGTAAAGAGTAAAGATCGTTACTTCATAACCCTCTACATTTTCTCAGGTAGTTCCCCTGCAGCTGACATTACTGGTTTCTCATCAGAAGGCCACATGGAATAACAGAGGGATAATGAGCCAGAGCTTCAGGGTGACAAGGGCTGTGATCCCAGCTCTATGAACCTTAGATCTGTGCCTTAGCTTCAGTATCTGAATCTTATAATTAATAAATGTGTTATTTGTTAATAGATCTGTTATTCTTAGTGGGAAGGCTTAATGGGGTCTGAGCAGACCAAGGTATAAATTGCAACTTAGAAAGATTCATTTGCCCAACTGATGGCTATTATGTACTTGAGAAGTGCCAAGTCCTCAAGGCATGAGACACATAGATGGGACCTGCAAGAAGGGTCCCCACTGTTGCATTCATTGTCTAGAGGAAGTGTAGGTAGAGAGTGTAATTAAATGTTGATGTCACAGCAAGAGTAGGGTGAGATAAAGAACAATGCCAAGTAAAGACCATGTCTTAGCTAGGGGTCCTGTCCATTTGATAAAACATGAACAAAGACAACTTGCAAAGGAAAGTGTAGCAGGGCACCAGAGCTTAGCATGACTGACTCCATTGTGGAAGTGCCTTTCAGGCTGTAAAACTCGACACATAGACAGTACCAACTGCCGAAACTAAAACAAAGGCCTAATCCATTAAAGTCCACAGTTCTGGGAAGTATCTAAATGCGCTTTTTGGCTTCTGGTAGTTGCACTTCTGGCTAACTCTTCTTGCCAGCTGAAATATGTCAATCTAGAAGATGGTTCTGGTCCTTAACCCTCACTCTGAGAAAGGCTCAGGGCTACACTGGCATCCCAAACACCCAATTGTTAGGCCAGACTTTCTACTGTCTGAAACCCAGAGCTGAGCAGTGTATACTTCTGGTGTATACCCCACAAGCAAAATGGTTTATTTCAGCTTACAGGTCACACCCTATCATTGAGGGAAGTCGGGGCAGGAACTTAAGGCAGGAACCTGGAGACAGGAACTGAAGCTGAAGCTGTGGAGGAGTGCTACTTGCTGGGTTGCTTGCCAAAGCTTGCTTAGCCTGCTTTCTTACACACCCCAAGATCACCGCCCAGATGTGGCACTACCTACAATGAGCTGGATCCTCCTACATCAATCACTCATTAATAAATGACCCCACAGCTTGCCTAGAAGCCAGTCTTATGGAGGCCTTTTCTCAATCGTGGTTCCCTCCTCTCAACTCTTTGTCAAGTGGACAGTGAATTAGCCAGGGCGGGTAGTGGCAAGAAGGTTCTAAGAAAACTGCAATGAGTTAAGAGGGAAGCAGCTGTGCTAAGACCCTAAAGAACAACTCCAAAGTGACCCAACAGAGTGTTCTCTTTCAGGGAATAATGAGTTCTCCCTGGAAATGAGCAGTGGTTACCATGAGTACCATAGGAGCATCTTCATCTTGACTTCAAAGTCACTGACAGACTTCAGAGTTTGTGAACACATCATAATCCCTTCAATTGCTTGCTCTTGCAGTACAATCATTAAAAAAAATGCTAGGTCAAAGTATTTCATACTTAAATAAAAGATCTTCAGCTAAAGCGAGATCTTGGCTTCTTTGAGGTGTTTTGTTTGTTTGTTTTTGAGACAGAGTTTCTCTATGAAGCAGAGTTGGCTGTACTAAAACCCACTTTGTAGACCAGGCTGGCCTCAAATTCACAGAGATCCACCTGCCTTTGTCTCCTGAGTTCTGGGATTAAAGGCATGTGCCACCATTGGTCTTCTTGGAGATAATTCTTTTTTTATTATTAAAAAATTTCCACCTCCTTCCATTCCCCCCTCCCCCTCCCTCTCCAGTCCAAAGAGCAGTCAGGGTTCCCTGCCCT
>LOEQ01004468.1:74824-88319 GCA_001685075.1 Bramus lutescens
CAAGGTCCTGAATAAACCGCTTGCAAGAAGAGTTCCGGTGTCGCGTCTTTTCCTTGTTGGTCGAGGGTGGTCGCGACAAAAGGAAACATGAAAACCTGCAGCTCTGGGTGTGATTTCCTCCTTGAGATTCAGAGTGGACTGCAAGAAGAGGATGCTCCAGAACAGGAAGTGTGCAGCACACACCAATAGAACACACCAGAGAAGCCAGGACGCAGTGTTAGACCATGCTGGACAAACACTTACTACCCAATATCTAGACAGCACAAACATGATCAGGTGCCATGCTCTTGCTTTCTTAACCAAAATTCGGCAGAAATTCTAGACCAGCTAGAATCAGACCATGGTAATTAGAACCTAAACATACCTGTCCATTTATCTTAATGAGTCACTTGTCCCTAGTTATCCTGCTCAGCCCTGCATTTAGGAAACATCTTAATGAATACAAGTCTTAATCATTCTTACTACTGCAGCCCAACATGCCAAGACCTGCTCCTCCTGCCGGGTTCCCTATTTAAGGTATAACTGTGCATGGAGAAGCATTTACTTATGAGTTTACTTTGAGAGGTAAGTGCTGACTCAGGTTTTACTCCAGGCAGGACCATGTGCCCATGAACAGATACCTGCAGCTTTCTGCATTTCGAATTAACTGTAATGTCAGCTCAGTCCACCCTCCTTGTGCCAGATGCCCCCATCCCTTGCTTGCTGGCTTCCTCCCACTTTGGCTTTGGTTTTCTTTACACCGAGTCTGTTTCCCCTCCCATCTCCGGTCTTTCTTTCTGTTCTATGGTTGGGACTACTTTCTTCAGTTGGGTATCTCCTCCAAATCATTGTTGAAATTCTCCCACCTTTCTCTTTGGAGATTATTAACACTCGGAGGTCTAATAGTCATATTGAGATTCCAATAATCCCTCAAGCCAGAAAACTTGGCCTGAGTATAAACGATCAGATTCATGTCAAATTTCATCTCCCACACCCCTTTGACTATAATCTCTTGCTTGAAGTCTCTGGTCAGAACACCCAGTTACCTTCAATAAGAAAACTGAGTGTCTAGGCATGCTTTGGTTTCTCTGTGGTTTGAATACTGAGCTAAGAATTAGACAGCCCCCTCCNGCTGTGGCGGTGCGGCGACAGCATGAAGGTGTGAGGGACAACTGGACTGAAGGCAGATGGAGAATGAGAGAGCAGTCAGCAAGGCAACAGAAAAAGTCGAGTCATGAGGGAAAGGATGAGTCCTTGGTTCATGCCTACACCCTGGAAATAGGAGCATAAGTCCATCTCCCACAAGATCCAGCATTCACGGACAAAAGAAGAGAACAACAGCCAGGTGAGCCAGGGTCATGTTCCCGAGGCAAGACCTCCACCCTTGGCTCAGACATAAAACCATAGGAAAATAAACAGAAGGTTGGAGACATTCTGAGAATTCGAGATTTTTTTTCTTAATTCCAAACAAGCCAAGAAATGTCTAGAAAAGCCTCTTTAAATTACTCTAGTGAATTTAAACCAGATGGGACATTTAATTACTTTGGTTTTATCCTTTTTTTAAATAGGAAATGAACATGGCATAAGAAAAATGATTGACAATATAATTTACTATATGTATTTCATGTGCAACTAATTTGGAGAGTGAATATCTCTCTCTCTTTCTCTCTCTTTGTCAAAGCTCACAAAATTGCAAGCCTCTCTAAGGCATTCACAGTGCTTCTGAGGGTTAACATTTAGATTTTATATTCGTATCCTCAGGATCGCTATCAACTTGTCATGACGCTTTTCTCCTTTGCAAACTCTGTGGTTTGGGCTGTGATGTATGATTGACGCTAGCAAGATACCTTCACTCGCAGCTGTATAAACAAGCTGATGCCCAGTGAATGCGCAACAGAGCCACCGTCCCTCCTCACACTCAGCACTACCTCACCTCGGTCTCACTGTTCTGAGCATGCCCAGTTTCCTTGTCCACACTAGCATCAATGTCTCTAGGCCTCATCTGTGTCTCCTACATCTGTACTGCCATCCAGATCTGCTGATCTTTCTCCTTCCTTGTGTGCCTAGGGTCCACGTCTTACCTCTCTGTTCCTACTGTCATTACTGCACATCAAGATGCTGCGGGTCCCCTCAGACTCCCTCCCTCTGCCCCGTGGCCTCAGTATCTGGGTGCATTCGTCTATTTTTAATTCGGCAGCATCAAGCCCTAAACATGCTGATTTTCCTATCCCTGTGTGAATGTATTGAATGCCTTTGCTATCGGGCTGAAGCAAGTAAGCTGTAGCAGTAAGTGCTGCACTTTGAGGCTTGCTGTGGCTGCTAACCTGAATTTCTCTTCTGTCTTTTCTCGCTGCATAGCTAGGTTTCCTTTTGACATCAGCACAGGACTCTTTGCCCTTCATCATTTCAATAACTTACCTTTCAGCCAAAAGAAACAGATGGTGGCTCTTTTAGAGTGTACCTGAATTCCCATTTTACTGCTTTCGCAATTGTCATTTTTTAAATTTGCAATTTTATCATCCATTGTTAAGTAAAATAAGGGTTATGTGAACATAGCACTGTGAAACTGGGGCCTCCAGTCTGATATCTCCGATGACTCCCAAGAGACTAAGGGGTGGGTGATGCACACAGTGTAGGGATGATTGACAGACAAAAGCATCTCTCACATTCCAGCTGATGGAGAACAAGACAAGATCCCCTCCCACTACTTAGAATGGTGTACAATGATTAGTTCTAAAGATTTTCATATGATGTTTTGGTACTGAGGTTGACTGGGGATAACTAAAGCCACGAGAAACAAAATGCTACCATGGGGAAACTGCTGTTATCTGGGGCGTTCCTCTTGGAGCTTTGCTATCTCAGTCCCCTGCTTAAAACAGTCTTTGTCCTGGCTGGGACTAGAACTCTTTATGAATTCCAGGTGATCATTATAATGTAGTCACAGACTCCTCCAAACTACATTGCTGTTCTAAAACCAAAGTCATTCTCACCCAGGCCTCCATCCCCAGCGTGCTTCTTGTTCTCTGATCCACATCATAGTTAACCATAGGAAAATGTCACAGACAGGGGGTTCAGAGGAAAAGGTGCATACTGTCCTTACAGAGGCCATGAGTGAGTTCGATCCTCGGCACCCATTTTTGGGTGGTGGACAACAGCTTGTAAGAACAGTCCCTGGGGTTCTGATGGGCTCTTCTGACCTCCACGGTACCCACACATGTCATCCACTCACACAGGCTCATAATTAAAAATAATAAAACCAGTTCTTTTTTGCTATTTCATTTTTTTATTTTTTTAAAAAAGAAAGCAAACTATCTTTTTTCACTATACATAACAATCCAAGTCCCCACTCCCTCCCCTCCTCCCATTCCCTCCACACACCCTCCCATCCCACCCCCATCCAATTCTCAGAGAGGGTAATGCATGTTGCTTTAGGGAAGGTCCAAGGCCCTCTCTACTATATATAAGCTGAGCAAGGTATCATCCAAAGAGGAGAGGTTCCCAAAAAGCCAGTACATGCAGTAGGGATAAATCTATGTCCCACTGTCAGTGGCCCCCCAGTCTGCCCCAGCCATGCAAACTGTTCTTAAAACAGAAAAAGGAACTCTCTGATTGAAGCTGAGGTGGTAGTAATGTACAGATAAAAGCCTGGCATCAGGGCACACTCTTAGAATCCCAGCACTGAGAAGGGGGAGACGGATTACATAGGAACCCTGGTCAGCTAGCCTTGCCTACTTGATGAGTTCTAGGTTAAGGAAAGACCCTGTCTCAAAAGAAAATACAAATAGCTCCTGAACGATGAGACGGGAAGTTGGTTTCTGTCCACACCACCCACACCCANCACCCACCCACCCCCCCCACACACACGTGAATACACATGTTCATTCACACAAGAACTCTGCATTTACCAGTATAGTAGTGCTCTTGTTTTTCTGTAACTCTAGCCTCCTGTCCCCACATGCAGTCAGTTGTGAGATCATGTTAACTCTCCATAATGGCTTGCTTAGGTCACAGTCTTCGTGTTTCTCGCTCCTCAGCCCAGCACCTTCAGCTCTCTTGCCTTCTACCCTCAGCTTCTAGTTTACCCTTCACAGTTCCTATGGAACTGTCTTGCTCAGTTAGAGAGCCCATGCTGTCTGCCACCTGCTTGCCCCATCCAGGGGAAGCACGGGGCCCTAGCGGGGCAGATCAGGTGCACTATTACGGCAGGTGCTATCACCTCACTCTGAGCACTCAGGCAGCCTCTCCTGAGGTGCCTTCTTCTCCGTACCCCATTTCCATTATTCCGCCTAAGGGCTGTCAGACTGAGCAACTACGCAGATTGCACAACTGAATGTCAGTATTTGACACATACTTAGAGATACATTACTTGTAATTTTCTACTACTGCAATTCCAGCAAGTCTCTGACCTCTAGCTGGCAGCATAGACCAATGCAAGAGTCACAAGATGTACCCAGCACTCACAAGCCCATGAAAACTCATCTGTGGCTGTTTCCTCTTCAAATGCAAGCCTTCACCACGTCTCCCTGATTATCTCATCAGTCTCTTAGCAACAGATGTGGTCCAGCCTCTATTCCCCACTGAGGCAGGAATTATCCACTTCCCTGTATTAAGATGAACTTAAAGCTGCACCTTCCTCTTCTTATTACTGCAAGAGATGAAGTGAGGGATACATTTTTTGCCTCACATAGTAATGCCAAAATATTTATTTTCAAGAAGCAGCGTTTCAGTTAGGGTTCTGTGCTACGACAAAACACCGTGACCAAAAAGCAAGCTGAGGACGGAAGGGTTTATTTTGCTTTCCCTTCAATGTTGCTGTTCCTCACTGAAGGAAGTCAGGACAGGAACTCAAACAGGGCAGGATCCTGGAGGCGGAGCTGACACAGAGACCATGGAAGGGAGCTGTTTACTGGTTTGTTTCTCATGACTTGCTCCGTCTGCTTTCTATAGAAACCAGGATGGTTGATCACTAATTGAGTGATCAGTTAACCTTCCCCATTGATCATTAATTGAGAAAATGCCTTCCAGCTGGATCTTATGGTGGCATTTCCTCAACTGAGGCTCCTTCCTCTCTACTGACTCTAGTTTATGTCAAGTTGACACACAAAACCAGCCAATACAAGCAAATTTAAAATTTCACTAATAAATGGCCTGAAGAGTTCTCTCTGGGGCATGATGGGAGCTGAACTCTTTTAGGAAAAATTTTACTTGATTATTTATCCACCTTGGCTAGGTGTGTGAGGGACGAAGCCAACAGACTTCAAAACAAAGCCTCACTGAGAAAAGACACCACCATCCCATGGTTGAGATCCCTAAATTTGTAAGAGGATCTAGGGACAAAGCAAAGGGTCCATGGAACAAGGAAGGAGTGGGATAATGAAGGCACCTGCTTGTTAAATAGAAAATGTCTGGGAAGTTGGATCTGTAGGGAAGAGAGCTACAGGCCTGTGCTTGAATCCCACTGAAGACCAGGGATGCCTGAATTTGGTTCAGTCTTCTTCCTCCTTGTTATGAATTGGAAAGTTTTGTGGAGCCACCAAAATATTTTAAAAGATGAAACAGGTCCACTTCCCAAATGTGTCGTGTGTACTTGTCTGAGGAAGAATGGATGGAGCAGTATCTGGAACAGAGACAGCATCTCCTCCATTCTGGGCACAAGCTGACCAGACACCTCCTTGAAGGAGTCGTGGGTCCTCCAGGCCTTTCCACACAGATGAGATCCTAGCCAAAAAGAGGTGTTGGGGGGGGGAATCAATTTAATTACAGCTTGGCCCTTCCTAAAAGTTAAGGACTTACAAGACTGAAGTATCAAAAAGATGAAAGCAGCCATGTAGACAGCTCTGTGTAAGCATTTACCAGCCCTGCCTTGTTTGACAGCAGTGATTTGTTGAGCATGTCAATATGCTGAGCTAAATAAAATTGCGTCGTCTGACTCAGACTGAGCAGGTTTGTTACTAGAGTGTGCGTGAATGCTTTTCTCTTTCCTCCCAGAGGCAAGCAGGCTTTTGCTGCCAATTCTTAGCCCTTTCTGGCAGGAAGAAGTTTATAAGATTTTGTTTGACTACTGAGAATGGAGAGCTGCCAGCAGAATGAGAGAAAAAAACTAATAAAATCATAAGCAATTGAATTCCAGTCATTTCATTGCCTAACAAGGACTTTTTTGTGGTTAGGTATTGAGACAATGAAAGCAATGCTGCTAACTGGACCTTCAGAACACCCAAGATTCAGGCTGATGCCAGGTGACAATGCCCAGAGGGACAGGACTGACTGGAAGCCAGAACCCAAGGAGGCTGTGAATGGCTGAGCATTGCCTTGGGGACTAAGTAGATGGTAAGGAGCCACCACTTGAGGTCAGGACATGTAGATGGTGAACCAGTTCTACGGCTGAGGTCCTCCTTTAGGGACTGGGTGTTTAACCCAATGCAGTGTGCAGCTCAAGAGGGAGTGAAGGCTCGCTTGTCTGGATGACAGCATCTGTCACCACTAGTCATTTTGTCCCTATATGCTTTCTGCTGTCTTGCCCCGTTCCACTCTGGCGTCCCTTTTCAGAAGGCAAAGACTATAACTAATGAGACTTTGTTTAAATCTTCACATCCCCACAGGCTGTGAACAGAGCCAGTGTTTCAAACCACAGCCACAAAGCACCTGCAGTGTAGCCAGTAATCTGTGTTTTCCTGAAAGTCCACTGTGAAGCAGGCACCTGCCACAAGCCGGCTTCAAAATTTCCATGCTCCAGTGCTAAGGGAAATGCTGAGCACCCCGCTCAAAGATTAAGAATGTGAAGTCTAAGTCCATCCTAAGTACAAGTCCTGTCTACTCAGCAGGTCGCAGATCCAAAAGCCAGCTCTGAGCAGGAACTTCATGAGCTCAATGATAACACGTGGGGATGGGACCATTCTATCAAGTTTATTAAGAAACTGAGGCTAGGTAAATTGATCCAGCCACAGTGGCATTCATACTAAACTCAGTCAAAAAAGTTTGGGGGTTAATATCTAGAACATTGATAGGTTTGACAAAAAGAAAAATTATTTAACATAAAGTTCACTAATTTTTTTAATGCTTTGTTTGGTTCTGTTTTGACATGGGGTCTCACTAAGTAGCCATGACTGAATATCACAATGTAAGCCAGACTGGTTGTCAATTTACAGATCTGCCTGCCTCTTCCTCCAGAATACTAGGATTAAAGATGTATGCCAACACGCTCACCTAAAGCCTGACTTGAAGGAAACTTCTGACTTGCCTTTTTCATAGTCTAGATTGGGATCAAAGTAAGACACTCAACTGCTCTTGTTCCATATTTAAAGAAAAGCCAAACCCTGTGAGTCGAAACAAATACCTAAAGTTCACATAAAATCCCCGTGAAACAAAATATTAGAATTATAAATAATTCAGGCTGTGGTAGTTTATTTTATAGCCTTATATAGCTGTGCAACAGGAACGGTCTGTTTCCAATTAGCCTGCTGCTCTCTGGTCTGTGACGACGGGATCCCAGAGGTGCATGTTTATGAGGGCTGATGATGTTCTGTGAGGGGAGTGGACACCTCCAGTCTTCTGTGCAGTGGGGCTCCGATCCAAAAACTTAGTTTCTTTTTTCCTACTGGGTTAAAGCACCAGGATAGTTCGATAAATATCTATAGAAGCAATCATCCTTTCTTTTGCCTCAGAGTCCAAAACAGAAGGGCACTGTTGATAACTAATTGTGTTTTATATAACCCCCATGGTTATGTGTTTGGCACCTGCTTACAGCTGTGCGGTGCACAGTTCCAGGGCAATTGGAGACACCTGTACTTTCGGGTACTTAGATTGTTCTACTTCATGTACTGGCTGTGCGGGAGCCTAGTCTGTTTGGATGCTCACCTTNTAATAATAATAATAATAATAATAATAATAAAGACATGACTGATATCTCACTCACTCATGCTTTTTTTTTACAGTGTTGCATGTGCTAGTCCAAGCCTAAATAAATAAATCAAATTAAATATCAGTAAAATTCCAGGTTGATGAAGAAGACTAAATTAATGATGCTATTTTAAATTCAATATATTTTAGCTGTATCCAGTTAATTCTGGCTATCAGTAAAGGTGTTTTCATCCTAATTGCAACAATTTGCATAAGACTTTTTTGATTATAAAAGCATCAGAAAAGGCCCCCAAAGTTTTCCAATCTTTTTCTTTTTCATACCCTATGTTGTTTGACTGGGATATTTGTTTTCATTGGTCTACCAAGATGCTCTGCTCTCCAGGTAGAGAATCCTTTGGGTAGGACACTCACTGCCCTTCCCTGTCCATATGTATTATACCCAATGTCCTTTCTCTCTGTTTTGGTGTGCTAAGCAGGCTACTTACATCTACATCCACATCTGGGAGAAAGGTTGCTATGGAGCTCTCAGGTTTGTACCCCTGTCTAAGTTTTCACTTTTTAAGCTGTTCAACCATACAATCTTATTAGTTTATTTATTTAGCACATCCAGAGCTCTGAACAACATATTCATTATTTTAGCTTGATTGGAGAGGTAGATATTTTAAATGCACTTTCATTTCAGAATTGAAGATGCTAAAAGTTATGATGCAGTGACAACGATGGCCAAGCAGTGTGGTCTTTGGCTCTGTCCCTAAGCTCACAAGCTTCAGTTTTGCCTTCTAGGAAATGGGCAGTGATTCTGTGAAGCCCCACTGTGGACAACAGTGGGAGGTTTGTCTAGTCCCTGGACCAAATTATTTTTAAGCCCCTCTTTGGTGTTCACTGAAAGTATCTAAATTACAAACATCCCAGTATTAGCTTAAACATCACTAGCCCTTGTGTTTATTTTCATTGGTGTTAGAGTTGTTTCTTAATATTTTCCCCATGCTCAGAAGAAAGAAGTAGAGAAAGACAGAATGCAAGCAAGTAGCTAAAAGAACCATCCTAGGACAGCTCCCTGAGGTGGAATGCTTCACCTAAGCACAGGTCCTTCCCACAGGAATAGAAAGACACTCTTTTCCAGAGGACTCAGAAACCTTCAAAAACTTAGTGAGCTCGCCACTTGATGTGTGTGGGTCATTCAACTTGAGAGGACAGACCCTGGCTTTCCATCACTAACACCATCACTCCTAATATTGATTCAGTAATGATAACTGCACTGCTTCCTGGAATCCAGGGATAGTCTTGGTGTCAAAATAAGTATTTAACTGCTGTAACCTCATTGAATCCTCTTAGCTATATGTTTCAGCTTTGTAAAGGAAGACTTTAGCTTGGTTAAATAGTCTGCCCAGGGCCTTCTGGGTAGGTAACAAATTGAAGCCCTAACATCCAAACAAAGAATATGCTCCTGACCTTCACTTTGCGATAGTTCAGAGGTGAGCTTCCCCTTCCCACGACATCTGTGCAGTGATCAGGAGTGTTGCTTTGGTCAGGAGTGCAAATGTTTCGATGTCTAGTTAGAATTAGGAGGCAGAGAAATGTTCCCACCATAATTCAAGTATAAATTCCCCTTGTTTTAAGAGTGAAACAAATAAAAGCCAACCAAGCAGATAAAAATGCTCTGAAAGTGACATTTTAGAAATTTTTCTTCCAGTCCATTGAGTAGACATAATGTTCCTTAGGATGTTAAAAATATAGAGTATAAATAAGTTCATTTTAATCAGTTTGTACTCTGCAATATTTCAAAAGTGGATCTAGAGATCAAGTTTAAGATTTGTCCTTACCTTTTGCTAAAACTCAGAACAAGCCACTTCACTTTCTAGCTTGGGCCACACAATTTCAAGATATTTTTATTATTCTTCATCCATTTTATATAAAATAATTATACTTTCCATGACGAGCAACGTTAAGGCGCTCTGTGCTTGTGGGGCACTTTGCCTCGTCAAAGAAACTGGGAACAAAAGACACAGGGAACCAGCCTTTTGGCAGACCTCTGTCACACATGTATTTATTTTGCAATTTAAGCTTCGGTGAGACTAACATAGCATGGAGGGGCAAACCTTTCGAAAACACAGTTGCTCAACTTTGCTTTTAGAAGATAAATACTGACTATAACCGTTGGCCGACTGTACCTCAAGACTCACATTTTAAAAGATCCAGCAACAATCTTATCACTTGACATAATTAATGATACAGTTTTCAGAGTTATATAACTTTACAGTTTCCTAATAAAGAATTCCAGACTCCATAAATGTCAGTAGCTGGTGGGGCCTTGGGAAGAATGACCTGCTTGCAGATGTGCCAACTTGATGTTATGATAAGACACACATTTCTGGGTCCAGTAACGTTAGCAAAGAGGCAAAGAGGCAAAATTGCCCCCTTATGTTCTGGCAGTAATGCTTGGCTGCCAAAGAGGATCACATGGGAACTGCTACCTAGGAGGGAAAAGGAATTGCATAGACGCATAAAAGACTCTGCAGAACAGTCAGTGCCCAAGTGGGGCACCAGTCTTCCTCAGGCATAACAAACAGAAGTATTAAGAGCTAGTTTTAGACCAAGGAACTATAGCTATGCATGGGTGCTCTTGGCCGTCATTATAAAATATGTTAGTTATTGAGAGTCTGGGAACTCCCCCAATCCATCTATATGGGGTTCTTCTGTGAATATTCACCTTGCCTTTAAGATGGTCCTGCCCTCCCTCCCTCCTGCCTTTTCTTCTTTCCTTCCTTCCTTCCTTTCTTTCTTCTTTCCTTTGTAATTAAAACACCTGGAAATAGCTGAAAACATCAGGTTTGAAGTCTGATAAGCTCCTGGTAACACAGTGTTTTGGATAAGTCTCACTAAGTTCTACAGTGTGAAAGACCGGAATCACTAGAAAAGGGTCATGAGGTCAAAGGTTTGTTTCTTTATTTTGATGGGTTTTTTTGTTATATTTTAATATTTTAATTATTTTATGTAATCGGTATAAGTATAGCAGTGGCAACACTTGGCACCTTGAAAATACAAATGGATGAAGAAAGGATCAAGCCACTGTAAAAGCTATGTGAGGATTACTCTAAAATGAGTATTTATTTAAGGAAATATCCTGGTGTCAAAATCATGGTTGCTAAATATTCTTTAATTTCCTTCATAAAATTTTACTCAAACTGACTATTTTCTATTTATTTTATATTTATATTTTTAAAATTTCCATGTATTTTGATTACTTTGTTCCCTTTCCCTAACTCTTCCCAATTCTTCCCCACCTCCCTACCCAGTCAACTACATGCTTCTCTCTCTCTCTCTCTCTCTCTCTCTCTTTTCTCCTTCCCTTCCTCCCTTTTCTCTCCCTCCCCACTCCCTCTCAAAGAAAAACAAAAGCAAACAAATCAACAAAACAAATAAGACAAAAGATACCAAAAAAAGTGAACATAAACCCGTAAAAACATGGAGTTCATTTTGTCTTGGCCAACTATTCCTGGGCATGGTCCTGGGCTGAAATGTGGCTGAGCCAGTGACACTCCCTTGGGGAAAACTGATTTTCTATTTGCAAGTAGGTATCAATTGCAAATAGCTTCTTGGTTAGTGGTGGGACCCTGTATCCACCTCCTCCTCTCAGTGCTGGAACCTCCATCTGGCTTAAACTCCTAGAGATCCTAAGTATGGCTGCCACAACCTCTGAGAATTCATAAGTCTTTCTGTGTCTGGAAGATACTGTTTCCTTGGAGTCATCCATCACCTCTGGCTCTTACAACCTTTCTGCCTTCTCTTCCAAAGAGATGCCTGAGTTATGAGGAGAGGGGTTTTATGAAGATATCTTATTTAGGACTGAGTGTTCCAAAGTCTCTCACTGTGCACATTGTCCAGCTGTGAGTCTTTGTGTATTCTTATTTAAATCTATCTCAGAATTATATAAATAGATCTCATTGGCTAGCATGTGCAAGGCCCTTGGCTTTGTTTTCAAGTACTGATAATAAATGAATAAATTAATATATACTAGGACCACTAAAGTATACAAATAATAAGTAATATATAAATAGTAATATTATTTCTGGGCATGCTGGTGGATATTTCCACACCCAGCACTCAGGAAACTGAGGCAGAGAGATGGGGGAGTTTCAGGCTGGTCTTGCCTACATAGACAGACCCTGTGAATCCAAACAAAATGGAAAATTATTGCAGGTTATCTGACTGGAAACTTCTTTGTGCATGCTGAAGAAGTGCCCTGCCACCTGCCTTCTCCAGGCCTTGGCCCAGAACATTTCACTGCAGCTTTCATGCAACTGCTCACACCGGGGCCCTGAGATGAGGAGAAAATAGAAAGGAAAAAAGTCTCTCCTCAAACAGTAGAACATCTCATCTCATCTTCCAATGTATGTGCCACATACTCAACCTGAAAAGGCCCAGGGCAATGTGGGATGAGGCATGAAACTTTTGGTTTCTTCTCTTTTCTTGTTGTCTCCTAGCAAGACTCACTGGTACCATAACTTCCAGTGCTTTCTGAGGGATTCTGTAGAACTTGAGAAGGGGCTCAAGAAACATCTACGTGTGCTCAGGATTTGAGACAGAGACCTTTATTTTTGAAAAACATGTTATCGGCTAGGTTTAAGTTCCTCTAGAACCACTCCTGGGCTCTCTAAGCGCTCCAAGTCACCTCCTTATAATACATACTCCTTATGACTCCCCGAGCACCTGTGTCCGGGCTCTCTCGAGCAAGAACCAATAGACTATGCCTATGGCTGCATGGGTGGGAACATTAAGGGAATTAGTTCATGCGATTATGGTGGCTGATAAGCTATCCAACAATTCTTTTAACAATCTGGAGACCCTGCCATAGCAGCAATGTAGCTTAGTTCAAACCCAAGTCTCTTGATACAGAAAAAAATGCTGCAAGTTTTCGTGTGAAGCCAAGAGCCTGAGAGCCCAGGAGGATGCTGGTTTAAGACTCAGAGTCCCAAGACTGAACAGCCTTGAGTTCTAATTCCAAGGCAGCAGAAAGATGTCCATCTTATGTCTCAAAGCCGAGAACTGCTCTCTCGTTCTCTCTGGGCACCCGACTGAGTGGATGCATTCACCTGCACTGAGGATGGGGTTTTCCCACCAAGTCCTTTGAGAATCACATGCTCCTTTGCTCTGGGAGCATGCTTAGAGCCAAGTCCAAAACAACACTTTACCAAGCTGCTCAGGTATTCCATTATGCAGTGAAGCTGACCCTTATATTAATAGCATCACCCTATCCTGAGATGATCAGTGCATATCTCATTGCTTTTGATGCCATGCCTGCCTTATTCCTCCTTAGGATTTCCACCAGGGGTGGCCCTAGTACCTGCAGTTCAGCGGTGCTCAGTCAGTGTTCTCTGAATACTCTTCCCCCGGAATGCTTCCCAGAGTGGCCAGGTAGTAAAAATGGAATAGCATTTCTAAAAGTGGCCAACTTCTTCCATTAACACACACTATTTGAAAAAAAAATTTTTAGCAAAAGACACCTTTATTTATTAGGAAACTCTTATCTACAATCTCAAGATGCACCTGAATCATTCAGGCCCTTAGGTTCTAGGTTAAAAATAAAACTCAGAGGAGCCAGGCAGTGGTGGCTCATGCCTTTAATCCCAGCACTCGGGAGGCAGAGACAGGCGGATCT
>LOEQ01004468.1:88347-109730 GCA_001685075.1 Bramus lutescens
GAGTTCGAGGCCAGCCTGGTCTACAAGAGCTGGTTCCAGGACAGGCTCCAAAGCAACACAGAGAAATCCTGTCTTGAAAAAACAAAACAAAACAAAACAAACAAACAAACAAAAATCCTCAGAGTTATCTTAAGCCAAATGAGGAATTTATTATGGAGATGCTAATGTGTCTCATGGAACTTACAGACAGGAATTAACCTTAGCTTTGACAGTGGATGCAGCCAGCACTACAACTCTGCTCACTGAGCACTTACTAGAAGCATCTGCCTCCCTAACCCCCCATTTGTCTTCTCCCCAGGGGCTTCACTTACTTTTCTAGTTCACACGAGGCAAAGCACAGATGCCAACAATGTTTAAGAGGACATATTTATACTTCTTGACTGTCAAATTCCCAACTCTCCAAGAATTACTCCAACTGACCATCCAAATGCAGCTGGAGGTAGAGTTCAAAAAAAGTCAGAGACCTTGGCAGATAGTCACCTAGGTACCCCCATACTTCTAAATGCTTCAGTTGATAAAAGTAAACACATGAGCCAAGTAAAATATTTCTAATGTTTCAATGAATGGTTTCTATAAAGTAAACTTTGCAAATATACTTGCATTTATTTCTACTAATAATTCATGTTACTAGTAGAAAATTCTCAAGAAAAACTAGGGCTGCTTTGTTTAAAAATAAATTTATTTTATTCCATTTATAACCTCAGCAGTCTATATAAATGACAACATAGCATATGCAAAAACAATTACAAAATACACTCTGAAAAGACATGAAAATTCTGAAAATTCTTTCTAGACATCAGAATGATAAGAAACACCATTAAAAGCTTCAGACAAAAAATGTTTCCCTGCATTGGCTTCTTTTAAGAGATTGCATTGGTCAGCCAACCGGGGACCAGGAAACGGAGACGATTACCAGGATTGGTGACAATTTCAGGAGTTCTAGTGGTCATTTATTTCAGGCCTGTTTGGCATCAAATATGACTGGTGAGAAAAGACAGCCGTGAGCCCACGGAGGCAATAGAAAAGAAAGCATGAATCCAGATCCAGGCAGGGGTAGTCTTGTTTCAAGGATGGCCATTAAGTCACAAAGAAGGAAATTCATTTTGAGACATGTCAGCTCTTTCACTTAGTTTTTCTTGGCAGGTGAGCTATTTCTTCACTAGTGAAACCCCAGGCTGCTTCCAAACACTATGCAAAAAGAACATAGGGAACCCAGGCTTTCGTTTAAATCTATGGAGTCTCTATTGTGAAGTAGAATTTACAAGGATCCTGACTGACAGGTAGTACCACAGACTAAAGATATCTTTCCATCTTTTGTAAGTGACCCACTAAATCAATGTGAAAAATTCCATGTTCTATAGAATACTGACTAAATATAAATTTTATTTCTTATGCTTAATATATTTTCTACTAAATAGAGCACATAGTCAAAGGAGCACATGACAAAATAGTTCAAATAATAGAAGCTATGATCAGGATGTCATGGCATCAAAATTCATCTGAAAGCACTCCTAAATGCCTTGGAATTGAGGCTATGGTCTCATATGATCACATATGGTCACATATGGTCAGCTGCACCATTGCTGATATTAACAGTCTTTTACAGAACTGTTTATACTGAACTGAGTATAAATACCTATTGAGGGTTTAAAGAACACCAGTCATTTACTTTTCCACCTCTATTTATTACTATAGCTATGGGACAAATCTGTTTGCTTTGGAAATACAAGAATTTACTCATATCACCGAGACTTTATGGAAAAGCAAAATAACAACAATAATAGAAGTCAAATTTGCAGAAATCATAATGATGACGTCAGCACTATCCGCTCCATATCCTGCGTTAATGAGGGAAAATTGCCCTACCATCTCAGAATCATGGCAAAGCACAATTCAGAAAGAAATATTGGGCTATTTATTAAATTAGGTTACAGAAGCCCAAATTAACAAAAATGATAAGAGCATCAGCTTTGAATCTGGGTCCATCTCAGTTCTGACTCCATAAATTCCTCAGTCTCTAGATCTAAGTGAGATTATTTAATTTTTGCATGTATGGGAATGAGGATAAAAGAAATAATATATTTTAAACTCAGCGTATGATAAGTATATAAAGCTGGCAAACCTTATTATTGACTCGGTTCTTAAAATCTAACCTCTTTCCTACTTTTCTTTTATTTGACTATTAATCCTAGCAACAAAGTTTATTTTGAAATGTCCCTTCTTATTGTTGCCTAGCCATGTCCTTTTTCTCAATCATTAGACCATAATAAGAATATTAAGAGAAACAATAACAAGCGACACAAAGTTACAAATAGAAATAACAAAGTCAATACAATGTTTAAACATTCATTGTTGCTAGTTGTTTTCCTGAGACGTGTCCTGTCCATCTGCAAATGAGTAAGGTGTTTTGGAGCTTGCCACAAGCTTGTGGTAACTTTGCAACCTGTGAGAATGAAGAAAAGAAGAGCAGCAACTTTAAAATATAGTGCTATACAATAATTACAGCAACAACAGCTCATTGGCATGTGTGTTTGAAGTCATTAGTGCTGACTGTAATAAATGGGAAGAACACTGTCGTTCCTCAGCAAGGGTTATTGTTCACTATCGGCTATTGAGAAGTTTGTGAGACAGAATGTCATTGTCACAGAGAGTCTTGGAAAGCGACAGCTTTCTCATGCTGAGGGTGAACAAGGAAACACCAGACCTGATTGCTCCCAGTCTCTCCTCTATCCTAGAAAAACTGACCAGGAATTTAACCAAAGCAGTGAACAGTTAGCAGAAGAGAAAAAAATATATTTCCTTCTGAGTCTCGGGTGCCACCAACTGTGGAACTACCGTTCTTGGAGTCAACACACTACTTATTTTTAAATAGTTGGATTTCATGACCAAATCTCCCCTGTTTGATTCTGCTACTGATGCCCTGTGTGGCCCTTGCAGATTTTCCAAGGGGCTCCTGTTGCTGATTACGCTGGGACTACACTCCATTGTTGATTTATTTTGGCTTGTGGCTATCCAGTGCCAGGCTAGTGCTGAAGCTCTGAAGCAGGGGCACTTTGGGGAGGTTTCTTGTTGTCTTGTTTTGGGTTGGTCTTTATTTTGTTTTGTTTTGTTTTTGTTTGTTTGTTCTTCTTTGTTTTTCATTCTTTAGTTTTCAGCAGTGGCTCTTTCTGCTACAGCAAATGCTCCCACCTGGAGGTGTGCCAGCCAATGCCACCAGGGCATTCAATGGCTTCTTGTTGCTGTCAGAGTCAAGTGTCATGGTGGTCCTCCTGGACTTTTGGGAGAGTGACCTGGCAGTGTACTCATCAGAACCTTTCGCCTTAATAAGCTGAGAGGATCTGTGACTACTGTTGGGATCCTGACTCACAAACACTTCAAGAGTTGAGAACTATGCTTCATGTATGCTAAATTCTCCATCATCATCATCACTGTCATTATCTTCTGCTGCGGGACAATGGTCTTGTACCCTGTAAAGATTTGACAGCTGCATTGCTTTAATAAAACATTGATTGGCCAGTAGCCAGGCAGGAAGTATTGGCGGTGCCACCAGAATAGAAGAATTCTGTGAAGAGCAAAGGTTCAGTCTTTAGTCATCACCCAGACACAGAGGACACAAGATGAGAATGCTTCACTGATAAAAGGTACCAAGCCATATCACTAACACAGACAAGAATTATGGGTTATTATCAGATGTAAGAATTAATTAATAAGAAGTCTGAGCTAATAGGCCAACCAGTTTATAATTAATGTAGGCCTCTGTGTGTTTCTTTGGGACTGAATGCCTGTAGGACCAGGCGGGACAGAAACCTGTCAACAATCTTCTTCACATTGCTATTGTTATTGTATTTCTTCTCTTAATATGATACATCTAAATAAAAATACTTTTTTACTCAAAAGTGTGGAAGAAAAAATATACAAAATAAGCACGGTGACAATGTAGCATTAGAATGCCTATTTCTGTGGCCATACCCTCACCATAATGGAAAGGGTAGACTTATCCTGTATAGTTAGAATCAGTTATTTTAGCATGATATAACAAAAACTAGTTGCTTGTTTCTGTTTTGCTGTATTATTATGTCATTAAACAGTTATAAAAAACTTTCAGGTCTCATAAAGAAGACAAATTTATCTTTGGATGTTTGTATACATAACCCAATTCTAATCAATGATTATTAGCCATAATTAAGCCTCAATACACCATTTACAGTCACCAGGCTTCCCATCTGCTAGGCCTTACATACTTACCATTAAGCAATATTTGTCTCTTGAATATCTTCACTTATGGGAGTTTTATCTTTACCCAACTTTTCCATATTCTCTTCCTTCCTTTTTTTACAATGTTTCTGAAGAGGACTTCAAAAATATCATGTTAGAAATGAGTCAGAATATGTGAGTTCATATCAGCATGCAAACATTCAGTAAGAGAGCATATGACCTTCTCTCTATACTATTCTAGATGCATAAGTTCCTTTTCATCCTAACTCCATTGGCTTCTCTTTTGACACATTTCTTTTAGCAAGTTCAAGTGCTAGCTACCACAGACCACAGTGGGTGTGATACACACTTATATAAGTAGCAAGGATTTCCTACCTATTATTGAGAGAGATTAGTAAACAGAAGAAAAATTTCCATAAGTTACTTCACAGGATAGAACAATTAGTACCACTTAGTGTGAAAAAGAAGCAATGGGGGCTGAAAATAGACAAGAAACTGGGAGAGTGGCAGTAGCCCCCCAGAATTATTACTAAATTTCTAGGCAATGAAGAAATTGATTTAACATTCTGGGCTGAACTTTAGTTTCCTGAACATGTGGTTCAAAATTAATATAAAGATCATTTTCCAGCCGTGCCCAACTCCTCCTCTGCCCTAAATGAGACATTTAAAATCTTCCTTTCTACCATAGAGCACAAAACTAAACACATTTTCAGTTTAATAGTGAGGATTTCTGTAAGCCATCTAGTTCAATGCTTGTACTTCACAGAAAACACAATCTGAGTTCAGAAACACTAAGAACTTTGTCCAAAGTCTCAAAAAATACAGAACAGTGGAGATGGTCAGAATTAGTTTTTGTACTTTTTTGGTTTGGGTTTGTTTTTGGTTTTGTTTGTTTCTTCCTGTGTTTTAATCCAAGAACACTATAATGGAATTTTGAGCCCCCCTCCCCCTGCTTGTTTTTCGAGACAGGGTTTCTCTGTGTAGCTTTGGTGCCTATCCTGGAACTCACTCTGTGGATCAGGCTGGCCTCAAACTCACAGAGATCTGCCTGTCTCTGCCTCCCAAGTGCTAGGATTAACAGTGTGTGCCGCTACTGAAAGCAGCATCTCCTTTGGCATAGTCTACAGCATAGAACTGGAGGCAATGTTTTAGCGAGGTAAATTACTCAAGACAAGAAAATATTAAACTTAATGATGGGTTTTCAGAGAAGCTGCCCGTGGGTTAATAGTTATCCCAGCCCACTTTTGTTCAAAGAAAAAGAAAGGTATCTCTGATTCTAAATGCAAAATGAAAGCTCATGATAATGAAAACAGAGGACTCAACCATGCATGTGAAATGAATTATTTGGTCACACAAATGTTTCACTTTGTCTCTATTCTTAAGTGCCATTATGTAATTAGGCAGTTTTGGAAAATGAAATTTTTACTTAACTTGCTAACCAACATAAAATATACCTGTTGCTCAGGGCTAAATGACTAGCCCAAATATATCTATAAATTTTGTTTCAACTTATAATTACTCCAAGTAAATTAATAGAAATTATCTACAATGTGTTTCATGACTGATATAAATTTTATATCAATAGACACATGCTTCAAAAAGCTGATTTCTTTAAATCAGAGCAAAGGGGAAGAGAAGGTAGAAGAAAAAGAAGAGAAAGAAGAAAAGGGAGAAGAAACATTAGATGTATTTTCTCGGGTTTACTTAAACTTCAGTGCATATACACTTACTGACAGCAGGTGCAGACCCCGATGACCAAAATGATGAACACCACCATGACCGCAATCAAACAGATCACCAGGATCTGCCCTCGGTCTTGCTGGAGGTAAAACAAATCCACTCGCTCACACCGTGCCCCAAAGTAGCCTTTCTCACACCTGTACAAGGAAAACACTTCTATGAGTCTCTACTTCTTTTTGTCGAGACAGGGTTTCTCTGTGTAGCTTTGGAGCCTGTCCTAGAACTCATTTTGTAGCCCAGGCTATCTCTCACATCTCTATCAATATAATCTCAAGATAAATTTGAGCTCAACAGATTCCCTAAGTCTGTGGTTATAGTTAGGGAAGCTTTTGACCAAGCTGGGAATTATTCTTTCACGTCTCCCTGAGCTAATGACTTTGTGTTATATGTATTCTGCATAGATTCCTGAGTTGTTATAGAACCTTAAAAGATACATAAAATATTGAGCACATTTTAATAAAATTTATCTCATGCTACCCTAGCATCTTTGCATTACTATTTCCCGTTATTCTGTACAGATGCAGCCAAACACAGAGAAATACTGGTTGCATGTACAGTTATTTAAATATCGAAACAATCAGATTCTGCACCTTGAAAAGATTTCTGTGCAACCTCATCTATTTGTAAACCTCAGAATTTATTGGCAGATTGTTCCATAGCTGATGTTTAACAAGAGCCAATGAAGTTCATTCCCACAAAGCCAGCTATTTCTCCAGTAAGGAGATCTCAACTGCAAACATTTAGCTGACAAAATGCTTCCAACGCCAATAGAAACAAACTCAGAAACAGTCTCCATGGGAAGAACTATTGTGCAGAGAAAGAAAAGGCACACCTAAGGATGCAGCAAGAAGCTCTGAGGATAAGTGAGGAAGAACTGCTTCATTCAAGAGAACTGGATAGTGTCATCCTATGATCAAAACACGAGCTAAAGAGCTGGAGCCACGACTCAATGGTTAAGAGCACTTCTTACTCTTCCAGAAGATTCAGGTTCAATTCCCAGCACCCAGATGGAAGCTCAAAGTCATTTATATTTCTACTTCCATATAATACAATGCCCTCTTCTGGGTGCTATGGGCTCCTATGTACATGTGATGTGTGAGTGCACATACACACACATAAAATAAAATAGTAAATATTTAATTTTTTAAAAACTACAGGTTGAGAACTTAGAAATGCATTAAAATATTATAATGCTCTTAAAATTAGGATTGAGAAAGATCACCTTAAATTGAACATGACAAAGAATATTTTTGCTTTGTTTTTTCGTGAGACTTTTTATTGTTTATATTGAGTTATATATTTTTCTCCACTCCCCTTTCTTCTTCCCCCCTCCCCTTCTACTGTCTCTTATGATGCCCATGGTCCCATTTTTTTCAGGAGATCTTGTCTTTTTCTACTTCCCATGTAGATTAGATTCATGCGTGTCTCTCTTTGGGTCCTCTTTGTTGTCTAGGTTCTCTGGGGTTGTAAATTGTAGGCTGGTTTTTCTTTACTTTATATCTAAAAGTCACTCACTTATGAGTGGGCACATATTATATTTGTCTTTCTGGGTCTGGGTTGCTTCACTCAATGTAATGTTTTCTAGATCCATCCATTTGCTTGCAAATTTCAAGATGTCATTATTTTTTTCAGCTGTGTAGTACTCCATTGTGTAAATGTACCATATTTTCTTTATCCATTCTTTGGCTGAGGGACATCTAGGTTGTTTCCAGGTTCTGAATATTACAAATAATGCTGCTATGAGTGGTTTTTGATTTGAATTTCCCTAATAACTAAGGATGTTGATGAGCTTTCCTTAAGTGTCTTACAGTCATTTTAGATTCATCTGTTGAGAGTTATCTGTTTAGGTCTGTACCCCATTTTTCTATTGGATTATTTATTCTTTTGATGACTAATTTCTTGAGTTCTTTGTATATTTTGGAGATTGGACCTCTGTCCAATGTGTGGTTTGTGAAGATCTTTTCCTATTCTGTAGGCTGCCGTTTTGCCTTGTTGACTATGTCCATTGCTTTACAGAAGCTTCTGTTTCAGGAGGTCCCATTTATTAATTGATTTTCTCAGTGTCTGTACTACTGGGGTTATATTTAGCAAATGGTCTCCTGTGCCAATTCTTTCAAGTGTACGTCCCACTTTCTCTTCTATGAGGTTCATTGTGGTTGATTTTATGTTGAGGTCTTTGATCCATTTGGACTTGAGTTTTGTACATGGTGATAGATATGGATCTATTTTCATTCATCTACATGTTGATATCTGGTTATGCCAGCACCATTTATTGAATATACTTTCTGTTTTTCATTTTGTATTTTTAGCTTCTTTGTCAAAAATCAGGTGCTCATAGGTGTGTGGATTGATATCTGGGTCTTTGATTTGTTTCCATTGGTCCTTAAATCTTACACACATGCATACTCTCTTTTAATTAGCTTAACTATTTCTTTAACAAGTCCACTACAGGTGACTTTTTTAAAACAAAAGTTTTGCCCATAAGTAGCCAGCCATTTCACACTGCTCTTCAGGTTTTTTTTTCTATGAACTCTGGGCTCCATAGCTTTATCTTAGTGTCTCAGCAAGCAGAACCTTCCATAAGTTGTAACCCAGTGAATTTGCCACCAGTCAAATTTTAACATGGCTAGAGCACCTCTCCTGTCATTTTGCCCTCAATAAACCAATCACACATCAGGTGATGATTATTTTTGCTGAGCATCTCCCACATGGAAAGTAAGGGGAAGAGGAAATAATGCTTTATTTTTTTTAAATTGTTTTTATTGAGATATATATTTTTTTCTTCATTCCCTCTCTTCCTCTCCCCTCCCCTTCTATCCTCTCCCATGATCCCCATGCACCCAATTTACTCAGGGAATCTTGTCTTTTTCTACTTCCCATGTAGATTAGATCCATGTATGACTCTCTTAGGGTCCTCTTTGTTGTCTAGGTTCTCTGGGGTTGTGAATTGTAGGCTTGATTTTCTTTTCTTTATGTCTAAAAGCCATTTATGAGTGAGTACATATCATATTTGTCATTTAAAAATTCAGTATATGTCTCCAATCCAGTAAAAATAAATAAAAATTCAAAAAAATCAGATCTACTTACACACACACACACACAAACACACACACACACACCCTGCTTTTTACGTTATCAACTCCTATCTGACCTCTAAGTATTATCTGGGCATATTTAATTTTAGAATTGAACTGAATTAAATTCTGAGGAAGTCCATGACTCCTCAAGCAAAACATACTTAAGAGATACTTATGGGAAATGGTTTATACCAGGCAAGCTGTGGGGAACATACATACTTTGTGTGCTTAAGGTCAGAATTATGCTTAAGGAATCAGTTAATCCCTGTATGAAGTCTTTGAATTCTCTTCAAAGGGACATCCCTTTAGAAGAAAATGAATATTAATAATACATGAAAAATGTTCAAACCTGGGCTTCTTGGTGTAAAGTCTGCCCCTCTCCCCAGTGGGCTAAGTAGGCCTTGGTCATCTCCACTTGCAAACACTCTGACTTCCTCACACGTTACTGACACCTGCAGAAGGATGGCATCTAGTTTGGCAGGAATTCCTTCACATTTACGTCAGCTGCGGAACCGCCTCACACATGCCAAAGGAGCTGTTTTCATTTGAACCACCCAGGAGATGATTGGGACCGACGCGATCCTCGCGCAGACAGAATTGGCTCTGCTTGCACAAGGGAGCAGAGGACACCAGCAGGCTAGAATTGGCACTGGGTTCTCACACTCATTTCAGGAGGAACGTCTGCGTCAGTTCCTCCACAAGTAGGTGCCGAGCCGGGCCCTAAAAAAAAGTAGCTGAAGGCAGGACCCAATGGAGCTGTGTCTGGACAGATGGTAGGGTTAGCTCAGACTTTCCGATGCTGTCAAGCCCCAGGCTGGGAGCATGCTGCACCCCCTTTGCTAATGGGCACAGGTCCTTCTACTTACATGCAGGAGGGAGTTTGCTCATCCACCACAAAGCGGCATCTCCCATGGATGCAGTAATGCCTGTACTGCCTGGGGCACCGAGAAAAGTGGGTTTTCAATTTCTGTTTGGGGGTTGTAGCTGGAAAAGGAGAAAACAGAAGTAAAATGCCAGCTCCCCATTTTGTTCATAAATTCACAACTAACATATGCGAGATATATGAGAAAATAGCCACAAGCGAGCTCTCACCCAGAATTAAACTTCCATGTACATAGTACAGCCAGCCGTTTACAGGACTGAGACACAGGGAGCAGAGAGGCAGAAGAAAGCTAGACAGCAGTCTCGGCAGGGGCTTGTGTGTCAGAGATAGTAAGTTGTGTTTTTGTTGACAGCAATAACCACTACACCCCTTATTATAAACTTAAAACAACTCTGTGGGGCAGACAGAAGAATCTGGAAGACTTTTGAATAACTAATATACTACAGATTTCTGTGATGCCAAGTTGTAATACAGATCTCTCAGGATCCATGGGAGACTGTTTCCAGGCCCTGTACAGATGCCTTAATCCAAGAAACATGAACATTTTATATAATGTTTATAGCGTTATATATAATGTATATACATCCCTTATAAAGTCTAAATCACTTATAGGTACCTAATATAACATGGAAATCAAGTAAGTTGTTATGCTGTACTGTTAGTAAATAATGGCCTGCCTCTCTCCCCCACAGATTTGAGCCCCAACTGGATGAATCCATCGATGCAGACCTCACGGACTCTGAGGGCTGCTCTACAATCTCAGCAGATGCCAGATTGCTGCTCAGGAGCTGGCTGACCTGGTTTCATTGTTGAATCACTTGACTCCTGGGCTGAAGGCTTTGGCATGTCAGTTGCTTGGCTCTCATGCATACCAGTTAGTGGGACTCATCAAAGAAGCTGTAATTCTCCTAGAAATAACTACAGCTCATGTGAAAGCAAAAACATGTGCGCTTTGCCAAACCACTGGACAAGGCAGTGCCCACCGGCTGAGTGTTTTCTAAGCCTTTTAAGAGCAGGTACCAAAGCAACAGTGAATACGGTGGCCTCTTTGTGTTTCGATGGGCGCAAATTAAAAATAATAACAAACGGGAAGAAAACCAGTAACCATAAAAGTAACTGCAGTGCACTGGAAACAGTGGAAAGGACGCCGAATTAGGGAAAAAGCAGTGTGGGATTTTGAGTTCTTCACTAGCGGAGTCCAGATGGCTAATTAAGCTGTCTGGGTCTCTGTTTTCTCACCTATAAAGGGAAGGTTATAAGGTCTACCTTAACTGTCTGATGTGGGCCTGGGCTAGACAATGAAAAGCAAAGACATACGTTCAAGAGGTAGCAAAGCCTAGGGTCAGATCTTTTATGCTCCAGGAGGTCTTTCTTGAAATGCGAAGCATCCTGGTCTTTAAATCTAAGCCATAAGGCTTGAGTCCAAAACTTGGACTAATTCCTCTCTTTGCTGGGTTTCTTTTTATGCACCAGACTTGCAAACAACACCACGTAGAATATCATTCCAAGGGACAAACTAACCCGCCGCTTCTGGATGCAGTGGTTTAAGCAGCCTCTGCCTATCCAAGCAGCACAAATCTGTGCCAGCCAAGCAGTTGCCAGGTTCTGTTTGGATCACGCAGCTCAGATCGCCAAAAAAGCATGCTTTTAAATATTCCCAGTGTCATTTGGATTTAAAACCCTTTCCGCGCCACCAGGCAGAAAATGTCTGGTTGAACTTTCAGAACAGAAACAGAAATAAATCACACATCTTGATACGTAACACCGAACAAACAAAGCCCAAACAAAAACCTGTCTTGCACTGTCCTTGAAATGAGAAAGTTCATCAGCATCCTCCCTGCAAACAACATCTAGAGCCATAGTTACTTCTCATCCAGCATATTCCTCAGTCACAGTGTCTGAAACTGAGCGGGGAAGTCATATTCTGACTATCATGAGACCTGATAGTAGACATGGGTGAGTGGAGCCAAGCCGGGGGGCGGGGAGGCTCATTCTGCTTTTCCCAACTCTTGTATTTCTCTCTTGAAAATTGAACAGCATGCTCCTAAAAGGACCAATAAGGCACCTTCCATAATGTTAGAGGTGAGTATGCTTTCCTGGTCTTTTCCCTCTCCACTGAACCTGGTCCACTGTGCTGCATCCTAACAGGTACTCCCTTGGCAGTAAGATGGCCTCTCCGAATTTCACAGAACAATGACTTCTACGTCAAGGCCAACTGGCCAGGCCACAAGCATTACCTCAGACTTGGAGGGCTGCTACAGATGGTGTCTCAATCTGTTATGGGACACTGGCTTCTCAAGATTCTGTCAGTCAGAGTTCTGACAGGTCAGAGTACCCAAGCATCTGGTTCAGAGATTTTGCAGTAGGGGTCAGAAACAAAAACATCTTGCTTGGCTAATATGGACCATTCATCGAGAAGAACTTGTTCCTGCTGGGTCAGAAGGCTAGATAGATTAGATATGACAGATTCCTGTGGGCTAAGCCAATGGAGAAAAATCCAAAAAACAATTATAATTTAGTTCTGATATGGAGTTTTCCTGAGTTTGATGTACTTAACAATTTTTAATACGTAACAGGGGTTTTTGTAACACAAGGAGTTTTTGTAACAGTTATGACTGAAGCTCTCCAGAATGGACGCTGTCATAGTTAGGGGTTTTATAGCTGTGGTGAAACACCATGGCCCAAAACCAAGTTGGAGAGGAAAGGGTTTATTTGACTTACACATGAGCATTGCTGTTCATCACTGAAGGAAGTCAGGACAGGAACTCAAACAGGGCAGGATCCTGGAGGCAGGAGCTGACATAGAATCATGGAGAGGAGCTGCTCACTCGCTTTCTTCCAATGGCTTGCTCAGCCCACCTACTTAAAGAACCCAGGACCAACAGCCCAGGATGGCCTGACCCAAAAGGGGTTGGTCCCTCCCCCGCTGATCACTAAATGGGAAAATGCCTTACAGTTGTTTCTCACTGAGGCATTTCCTCAACTGAGGCTACTTCCTCTGATGACTTTAGCTGTGTCAAGTAGACATACAAAGCCAGCCAGTACAGACATATTAGGCCATTTTTTTAATAAAATCTCTGCTGACTATTCCAATAGTGCTTGTTGTGAGTGTATTTTTTAATTCTGTAAATGGTATGCTACTGAATGTAGGCATAATTAACGAGGTCCACAGGAGCCCAGAGCAAAGGATAACAAGCATATATTTACTCGGCAATAAAACTCACAATAAAGGTAGAGAGCTGTGGCTCTCTGTGGGTGCTGGAACTTGCAGACAGAACTCTGACCACCACCCAAGAGAGAGCCTGAGCATGCTTCCTGTCTGTGCTTATACTACCTCAGACAACACCCTAGTGGACTGTTAGCCAAAAGGCTATTGGCTGAATAAATTCCCACAACCACCAATAACTCAACTCAGCGGGCCACTAACTCTCAGGGTAACTTATACTGTAATTATCCTGACATTTAAACAGTTTGTTACATTAATTATTTCACTAACTTGCATGTGTACATGGGTGGGTGACACATGACACGCTGTGTGTGAATAAATGCACAACATGGCATGAACGTGAATGTCAAAGGAGAGCTTGAAGCAGTGGCTTGTCTGCTTCTACCATGTGGGTCCCAGGAATCAAACTCAGGTCCTCAGGCTTGGCCAGCAAGTGCCTTTACCTGCTGACCCATCCCATCACATTGGCCCAATGACATTTTTTGTAGTACTGCAGTGATTATAAATTCACATACTTCTAGCCCCTTGGTTCCACAGGCAATAGAACTAACTACAGGGCAATGCTAAATATTGAAATAGAAACCTTACAGGGATAAAGAAAGAGAGAGGGGGAAGAAAGGCAAATGACTACAAATTAATCCTCCCATACACATATCTGACCTCTAAGTGGAAGAAGCATGCTCAAAAGAGAGCACGCAAGGCCCCACAGAGCATGGGAATAGGCTTCCTTCTGGCCTGTGAAGTGTTGTCAAAGGCTTTAATAATCTGCTTCTGAGCTTCTGGGGCTCTTCCCAGTAGAGGTTCCCTCATTTTATCATCTTCTTGTGCCAAAATCTGAAGAACACAGTTGTATATTTTTAAAGCTAATTTCCCTTCTTATCTTACCAACTGCCTCCTTGAATCAGGAGCATGGAGAATTCACAATGTCCTTGAAGCAAGGAAAAAGTTGGAATTTGGGGAATCTCCATGAGTCTGGCAGCTAAATGGCATTTCCTGTAGAAAAGTAGAAGGGAGATTTGCCCCTTTCTGAGTAACTGGGAACTATGGTTGAGGCTGCGGAGAAGTGGGAGTCATGGGATGGTGTTAAAGCCCGATTAATAGGTATTTTGACCAAGTCAGCCAAGTTGGCCATTACAGAACTAAGATCTACACCGAGAGCTGACCTGATTTAGTCTACTAAAGGAAAAAATGATCCATCACTTTTTGCTATAGTTTGGATAAGTATGATCAAAAGCTCACGTGTTAAAATAAAGGCTTGATCACTTCTCCACAACCCTACTGGCGATTGCAGAACCTCTAGAAAGACAGGTACAGTGGGAGAGTTTGGCTCACTCAGGGTGTGCCTGGAAAGGCAACTGTAGAACGTTGGCTTCTTTCTCCCTTGGGTTCCCAAGTGTCATGAAGTGACTGCCTCTGACACACGTGCCCACCATGAAGTGCTGCCTCACCACAGGCACCAAAGCAACAAGGCCAAGTGTCCATATGGTGAAACTACCAAAATTCCGAGCCAAAATAAATCTTTTTCCTATAATCAGTTGATTTTCTTAGGTATTTATTGCTATGACAGAAAGCTAAATGCCAGGACTATTGAAGTGTGTTACGTTTGCATCCATCCAAAATTCTTCATGGCTGCAGCAAATAGCCAATGGTCAAGAAGAAAACTTGTGTTTTCTTCTGTTTTTAAAACAACATGCTATAAAATTCCAAATGAAACCAGAGTTCCTTTGCTCAGCCTCCTGGCTTCCTATATAGGGTCTTTCTTGTCTGCCTTAGCTTCTAAGGCTTATCGGTCTCTCAGGGTCCAAGATGGTCTCCTTTCTCTCTACCCACTCTGTATGTGAGTCCATGAGGTCCTAGAATCATGGCAACAATTCCCAGGTTGATGTCTCACCTAAGATGTCTTCACATCATGTGAATTGTTCAGCTAACCACACAGTTGGATATCAAAACTGGCATTTCCCCTTGACTTACAAATGGGAAGTCTTCCTTTTCTTCTTAAGAATGTTTTTCCCCCTTACATCAGTAAATTGTATCCACTCTGGTTGTTTACTTAGAACAAATATCTCAGCATCATTTGGACATCTTTGGTGCTTTTTCTACATCTATTTCATCAGCAAATCCTATTGGCTGTCTTTAAAACACATGCAAACTAACCCCCCCCCGCAACCCTCCACTGGACTTCAGCTCCACCTCTGCTCTAGGCTGGGAGCTGTCTCCATCGTTGTGACACCTAAAACTCTTTGGCTTTTATATGTGGCATTTCAGCTATCTACAGCACAGAAGCCGGAGAGAAGCTCACAAAAATGGACTAATTAACCTGAAAAGTTCTAAAACTCACTCCCACTGTTTTTGTGACCCTTTCTTTGCCCTTTCTGCTCATTGTTTATCCCTGGCATGATAAAGAAGGCCCACTGTGTCCTAGATGTTTGTAAGTATGAGTGAATGCAATCCTTACTCATCAGAAAATGACAACCTGAAAATACAATTCTTAGATAGCGAGTTTATTAAAAGTGAAAAAATAAAGGTATTATGTAGACACAGAGAAATGGTCTCCATGTCATCTAACCTGTTGCTTGGAGCTACTCGTTGTAGATTTCAGCTTCTGCAAGCTTACTGACTTGCCCACGGAGAGAGCCAATCATCACAGGTCTGTAATGACAGTTAATTCTCTCAAGATCCACCTGGACCCCAGGTGAGCTTTGCTGTCAGGCAGATTGTCTTTTAAGTTGTTCCTTCACATCCTACTCATCTTGATGCCCCCATATGACTTTGAGGTGGCTAATAACATGCATCCTATAGATGGCGTCAGATAGCCTTATGTCAGGCTGCTCTGCTTACTGTGTGAGCTTAAACAAATGTCTTAGCCTCTCTCTTCCTCAGCAGCATCATATGAAAGAAGAAATAATAAAGTTACTTTTATTATTAAAACAAATTAATAAATGTAAAACAGTACATTGCATGTATCACAAGTTTAATGGATAATAGGTATCACTGCTGATGATGATCTCAATGCTAGATATCCATTATATGAATTAAAATGTAAATAAAGAGGTCTTGTATGAGATCGAAATTTAGTTGTCACAAATTTTAAATAATTATTCTTTTATTTACCTTATTAGTTTAATGCATTATCTAATTATTTTTATGTAAGCTCCCTGCCAATTGCAGATAAAACACTCATAGAGAGGAAAAATAAAAATATACTAGTAAAAGAAATCAACAAAGTATAAAGCAGACAGGAAGAGAGAAAAAAGAGAATAAAAGAACCACAGGTTGAAAAATAAAAACTAAAATAAAATGTATGATTTTTCCCTATCAGTAATTACTTAAGACATGAGTGAGATGAACTCCTCAATCCTAAGAGAGAGAAGAGATTTACCTGTGCATTCACTGCATATGGGAGTTAGACTTAGGGAAATGCATGTGCTGAAAGTGAGGGGATGCAGGGCACCCACACTGATGCTAGACAAAGGACATCAGTGTCTATAATCTATGCAGTTATGCTTAGATTAGACATAAGAAGCTTTAGCTCAAAATCTGCCAGCAGACATCAAATATCAATGATAAGCATTATTATTTGATAAGGTTTTCAGTTCCCAACTATAAATATACATACACCCAACACAAGAACACCTAAAAATATAAGCAAATATTGGCAGAACTAACAGGCAAAATGATCCTCACCACATATAGAGTCCAGCAGACAGGACACTCTTGTGAATTAATGAAACATCTTTGATACTCACAGACAGGCAACAGGAGGTGGCAAATTACTGAGATTTGAGGCAAGTGCATTGTTTTGGGGCTCATGAAAGCAGTACATGAAGAATGGACTCTGACCTGTATACATGCCACACAGCATTGCAGTTGAGGAACGATAAGGAGATGCCTGCCTGAGTCTATACCCTTAATAAATGAGATGCCATAGGCTCAAACATATTGTATTCCAAGAAGAACAGGAGCAGACTCCAAGTTTCTCTGGCATACTTCCTGATGTTGGCTCCTAGATCATTCTATAGTCATTGCTAAGAACTACAAGCAAGAAAAGGAGTCTAGGCTTGTCCAGGGCCACCCAGAGAACTGTCACACAGAGAGAAACAGCTGTAATAGTAGAAGGGCTCAAGATCTCACTTTTACAATGGATGCATCAAGGCAGGACACCAATAAGGAGAGAGTGGGCTTGATCATTACAGAATGAACATATCTAACCAGCATATAATCAACTCTCCTCAAGCAGCAACAGAAGGTGAGATCTTCCCAAGCACAGACAGTATGTTCTTGAGGATGGATAAGTTACTTGATAAATTTAAGAAGACTGACGTCATACCAAGTACTTTTTTGACCACAATGAAATGAAATTAGAAATAGACAGTAGTCGAAGGAAAAGTGGGAGTTAACTAAACCCACTACCTTGGACAGGACAGTACGATGAGCTGGGAAGAAGATGGGCAAATTACCAAGGGAAAAGGACAGAGTTTCTTGGTTTGCCTTTTCTGGAAAGGTTAGTTAGGTACAAACAGCTTTTGATACATATTAACTGAGAATGAGATAAAAGCAGTTTTTTAGATCAAATGAAGTCAGCGCTACAGCATTGGCATAGTGACAGGCCTTTTGGTTTTAGGCTTGAGGAAGTATACATGAGGTTATTAAAGGTTATTAAATTAAAAAACATTTTGAAACAAACAGAACCTATTAGATGTTACAGAAAAGAACTAAAAGTTTATAGTGACAAAGGCCTACATTATAATAGGAGAGAAATCTCAGTAGACAACTAACTTTATATCTGAAGAAACTAAATGAACAAATCAAGCCCAAATTTGTTTGAAGCAAGCAAATAACAGAGATATCAATGAAATTAAGAGAATACAGAACAGAAAATCAATAACAAAAAACTAACATAATGGGTTCTTTATTCTGGAAAAGCAATCAAAATCACTAAACCTTTAGCAATAGTTAAAAACAAAGGAAGGGAAAACACAAATGAACTAAACTGCAGAAAGAAAAAATGGGAGTAGAATATTGTAATCAGTGCCACAGAGACAAAATTCACCGTATGAAAATTCCATGAAAAGTATGCACCAACAAATTGAATGATCCCTAAGAAATGCATAAGTTCCAGAAGCAGTCTACCATGACTGTGTCATAAAGGAATGTCAATGTATGTATGAGTAGTGTGGAGACTGCATTTGTATTTTTTAAAGTCTCAATGAAGAGACTTCATGGGTTTCACTGGTTAATTCTACAAAATGCTTAATTAATGCCAATGCTTCATAAACTCTTTTCAAAAACTGAAGTGGAAAAAATACTTCTAAAGCTACTTTACAACCTCAGCATCTTCTTGACTCCAGAGCCAAAGACACTACAAGCATAGAAAAACCATAGACGAGTGATCAAGATGAACACAGATGCAAACTTTCAACAAAATGCTAGAAAATCAAACCACACAGCAAATTGGAAAGCCCATGCACCATGTGAAAACGAATTTCACTGTGGGATGTAAGAAATGTTCAGTATAGAAAATGAAATCTGAATCATGCACCGCCTCAACAGGACAAATAAGAAAGTCAAATGATCTCTGTGTATGCAAAAGAAGCTTGTCAATATTCCCCAATCCTTCATGATAAAAACTCTCAACAAACTATGAGTAGAAGGAAATTACCTCAATAGAACATAGGCCTTATGTGAAAATCACAGAGTTAACATTATTTAAAAAAAAAAAACTTTAGGAATGTGGCAAGGAAGACTTTCGAACTTTGTCAATTGCAAGATCATGGAATAATTTTTCAGCATGATCATGTGGAAACTCTCATCATTTATGATATTTGAAACTTTACTGAAGAAAAACAATCACCCACATAAAGTTGATCTTGGTATCCTAACAAGGGCAACAAGACTAGGCTCCCATAAGCAGGACCCAAGACACCAATGGATTCTGTGGCCTATGCACATCCTGAGCCCACCCACTGCTCTGAGGGATAAAATAGGAAGATCAGGCCAGAGCTGGTGACCCAGATGAGAAAGACTTGCTCAGCATGTCGCTGGCTCTCTCACTGTGACAGTGTTCCTGGGGTACTTGTCAAAGAGGACTCACATCCAGTGATCGTGCTTCCAATTCAGGGAACCTCCCAGAGAAGGCACCAGGTGCTTCTCCACTATTCCCCAATATTTAAAGGGTCCTGTATCATTTAAATTTTTTCTCCTAAAATTAGAAATAATCCATGTTGAGGGCCAGATCACAAAAATCTATGTAGAACCAAAAACAACTTGCATCAGCCAACAATAGCATGTGGTGGTCCAAGAACCAAATCTGGTGCACAGCCTGTTACCCCAGCCTAACACCTTTGAGAATATTAATCAAGCATCTGCAAGATAAAGTATGGAAAAATCCTTTCCTTCTTCCCTTTTTAGGGTATGGAGTAGACAGAGTTGAAAAGGATGGAAGGCACCAAGAATTCATGAATTCAAGCCCACAACATAATGAAGTCTGGAAGATCAGGCATCGGTGACATTAGGTGAAAAGGTTAATCTTGATCGATGACTTGACAGAACTCAGAATCACCTAGGAAACACATGTCTGGGCATGTCTATGAGGGTGCTTTCACAGAGATTTTTAAGTAAAGAGGGAATACCCATCCTGAGTGCCCACAGCAGCTTTGGTCCAGCTACCGTGCCTGTGCAAATATAAAGGAAAAAGCTAGACGGCCCCGGTGTCCACCTCTCAATGCTTTCTGACTGTGTGTATGATGTGAGCAACTGCCTCGGGCTCCCAGGACCATAGCTCTAGCCATGGTACACTGTATCCTCAAACTGGGAGCCAAAATAAATCCTTCCTTTCTGGAGTTGCTTCTATCGAGGATTTTTTTTTTCAATCAACCAAAAAAGTAGCTAAGACCCTCAGTATATGGTGGCTAAGCATGGAGGCACTAAAATCAGGGAGACTGGAGTTCAAATCACAGAGTTGCAATTTACAGACAGGCTTGGGACCTTCAGTGGGGTGACCTTGGGGGAGTTTTGTAACCTGAAATTTCCCCATCTTTTCTGTTTAAAACTATATCAGATCACTCTTATAGTATTATTTAAATGCATAAAATACAGTATATTGTTTAAATTTTTATCTCACTCTTACATGTAGTGAATAATTTACTGCATGCAAATTACTTAACACAGTACCTAGTATGTTACTATATGCACAAAGAACCACCTAGTAAAATGAATACTATTTTTAAAAAAAGGAAGAAACCTAAGGGATATGGCTTTCCAGGATTAACTAAGAAGCATAAATATTACCTGTGCAGTTTTCCCCTGGAGCCCCACAGAGAGAGCCGCTGGTTTCAGGTGTTCTGGTTGTGTTCCCATCTGCCACCACACAATGGAGAGTTGCAAGACCTTCAGATTAGAAACAGAACCAGAAAATAAGTTTGAAACTTTGCTTAATATAAAATATTCTCTAAATGTCATGTCCCACTCTGGACAACAGGAAGCCTGTGGTTTCTGCTGCATGAAGTCCTCTCCCAGCAGAAGAAGGACCGGGGAGCAGCAGGACTTAATGTGCTCAGCTCAGTGTAAGACAGAATTTTCAAGTTAGGACAACTTCCTATAACTACAGGTCCTTAGGGAGGAGACTAGTCTATAGCCCACAGTGGAGGTTTGTCACAAAAGCATGGTGGAGGGATGGGACCCTGGCCCCAGATAAATACATGGATGAAGATGCGGAGAGAAAAAGCGATGAGTGCTCATGGCAGAAGAACTATTTATTTAATTCCCCACAGCCATGTGCTCTGTTGTTTCTCAAAGGCTAACTTCCAGGTGTACTTCCATTGCCAAAGCGATCAAACAGATAGTCAATTGATGGGGACCTTTTTTATTGTTGGTATTAAACCTAGGTTTCATACATACTTGGCAAGCCCTCTGCCATCAACCCATACCCCCACAGTGATTCTTTAAGAATTTTAGGTCCCTCCATTCAATAATCTCTAAGAAGGATTTTATATTTTCCTGAGAAGAAGAAGAGTGTTGTTGGGATGGCTGAGGAAAGAATACCTGGTACCTGTTTTAATCCTGATTCAAGTATGAGAAGTCATATATGAGACCATCAAGGAAATTAGCACAGACTAGATGTTAGATCCAACGAAAGAATTGCTACAAACATCTTAAAATACAGCAGTGACATTGTGCTTTATATTAAGAATTCATGTATCATTTTTTAAAAATGATTCAGAGCAGCCGCGAGCCCGGGCCGGTT
>LOEQ01004468.1:121288-133706 GCA_001685075.1 Bramus lutescens
GAGAGAGAGAGAGAGAGAGAGAGCCTGCATCTCCCAGTTTTTCTACCTGGGCTCCAGGCAGCCACACCCTAACCAGATGTGATTGGTCATCTCCCCCTTTTGTCTAAACAAGATCAATCCAAACCCAATACAACTATATACAATAGGAACAGATACTAAATATAAAATTACAAGCAATAAACAATATTAAGCAAGGAACGTATAACAAAAGTTTTACTAAGCATTCTATTTCAAGGAGTTTAAATAATGTATTGAAATTAAGTTTAGCTGAATCTTGAGGAGGGTAACTACAATTATCTAATCTTCAACTTCATCAAAGATCTTAAGCCCTTAAGCATCACCATCTCATGGAAAGGTCCTGGACTCAATTATTAGTTCACTATGTGACTTATAGCTGACAAAGAAATTACCATTTTCCTCAAGAAAACTTGGATTATAGATTTTCTTCCCATCCCATAGTCTAGCTCACAAAAAACCCAAGAATTTAAGAAGCACATATTGTTAAAATTATCAGTGTATTTATGAGCTGGGGAAAAAACATGACAAAATAATTGGGATAAGTATGTAGGAAGCATAAAAGTTCCAATCAAAAGCATCACAAATTATATTAAGTTACTGAAGGTTTTTAAACATCCTACCAACTTTGAACTCAGAAACTATCCTTTCAAATCATCCATCAAAGCCATATTTAGAGTTTCAATGGAGGGATGGGATTCTGTCGGCTCTAAGGCAGACAATCTCAAGACGATCCATGCATGCTTTCAGTCACAGGCAATTCCTCCATTCAAGCCTGCCTCTGTCTGTGCTGCTCATTTTTCTTGCCTGTTACCTTGCCTGTCACCTAAAATAAGTATAACCTCTCCTTCTCACAAGACATTCTGAAATATTCATAGCTGGCTCCCAAGTTTTCCTGTGGAGTTTTCTCTTAACAAGCTAAACATCCTGACTCCTTCAACCCTATTTCATTACTGTGTCAGAAAGCCTTGTCATTTTCCTGTAAATGCAAAGTACCATCCAACATGATCTTTAAAAAGGCAGACAGGCCTGGGGTTCTCAGCCCCAACACGTCTAGTAAGGGAAGCCCATAGTCTATCAGCACCTCTGGGCTGTCGTAATACATGCTGGAGATTTATTCTGCCTAACACAAACACATCTACTAAAGTCTTGTGTTGCTAAGAAGCAGTGTTCTGATTGCTGGCCATGCTTTGCCTCTGTTGGTTTTTCCCCTTTATTTTGCTTCACCTTTTGTATTTCTTCTAAGTCGGCGGGGATTTTTTTTAATACTTACTCCTTTTATTTATTTAGATACTAATCCCGGTTCCCCCTCCCCATCCTGTTCCCCATCCACTCTTCAGAGAGGGTGAGCCTCCCCTGAGAAGTCAACTAAGTCTATCCCATCACTTCACGGGGGCAGGACCAAGTCCCTACCCCACACCCCCAGGACTAGGCTGAACAAGGTATCTCTCCATAGAGAATGGGCTCCATAAAGTCAGTTCATGCATTAGGTTTAGATCCTGGTCCCATTACCAATGGATACACTAGTAAGTAGGCCAAGACACACCGTCGTCATCTACACTCAGGGGACCTAGTTCAGTCCTATGCGGGTTCCCCAGTTGTCAGTCTGGAGTCGGTGAGCTCCCACTAGCTCAGGTCAGCTGATTCGGTGGTGGCACATGCCTTTAATCCCAGCACTCGGGAGGCAGAGGCAGGCACATCTCAGTGAGTCGAGGCCAGTCTGGTCTACAAAGCAAGTTCTAGGACAGCTAGGATGCTAGGAATGTTACACAGAGAAACTCTTCCTCGAAAAAACAAAAACACAAAACAAAACCAGCTGTCAGCTGTTGGGATACTTGGCCATTAGAAAGAATGAAAAAAAAAAAAAGCTCAAGTTCAATAGTATATCACGTGGGAAGGGAATCATCAAGGTATCTACTTATTCCTTTTAAAATGTACTGTCTGAAGTTTTAATTGTCAAAGAATTCTCTTGCTTTTGGATTCTTTTATTGAGCCTATCAAATATTCCACTTCACATGACCATAGAATTCCTCAGGTGTACAAAAAGAAAACAGTAAAAACAGAATAAGAACAAAGGTACAATGTAAGCTATGCTTCTGTGTGACTAGAAGTTGAGTTTCTATTCCTGGAATTAGCTTTTACAATATCAACCTTATTCATAAATTCAACAAAAAGGGGAAAGAAATCTGTCCCGAGCCTACCTACTTTAATGCACTTTGAGATCGTCATATTAAAAAATTACAGAATGTATTAAATTATTATCCCCACAAGTCAGCCTAGGGAATGAAGTCAGTAGGAACAATACAGGCATTCAAAAGGAGACAGCCTGACAAGGCCCATGACACAGTCCCGGTTGCTGCTAACGCTGAGGTAAGAAATAACCCAGCTGGATTAACTATTTAAAATGATCATATGTGACCATACAGTAATGTACGTTGTATTTACCTCATCTCTGAGCTGAATTTTCCATGTATAATGCCAAGAACATTTTGTATTTAAAACACAAATATATTATCACAAAATGTTCGTTTATCTCTATTTTAATGATTAAAGACTTCTTAGATACCTTGCAGACCTCTCTTATCTGTGGAATTCAAGGTCTTCTATCAGACCAATTTTAAGATTTGAACCACACTCCATGTCCCATTAAAAACTGGAAGACTATTTCATACTCAGGCCGCTGGGACTTCATTTATATTAAAGGGAAATGGTATTGAGCCACAGAAACACAACAGCTTTGCAATTAGATGAAGCAGGACTTGGATTCTAGACCTGAATTTTAATTGACTAATTTGTGATTATGATTCTTACTAAGCTTCAGAGTTTTTTCTGCAAACCTAACCCCCATGTCACAGCAAAAAAAAAAAATTAGCTATCTGTGTAAATGAAGAGGGGGAAAGGAATTATATAAATTTTACCATGGCAAATGCTCTTGCATTTATGGAAAGCTATATCCTCACTCTCATAAATGGTAAAGGGATGCTGACTAATTTCTATATTTAGATTGTAATTTCACTTGTATATAAACACACACACACATACACACACACACACACACACACACACACATACACACACCCCATTCCCGCGATGTGTTTTGTAGTTAATGAGACAAAACTGAGTAGGGGAATCTCCATGTGCTGTTTCTTTCTGGTGGTTTGGTTTTGTTTTTAAGATCTCTGAAGTTCATAGGTCTTGGTTGATTACTAGCAGTGTGGGGTCTTTCTCATGTGTTGGGTCTTTGTGTTCCTGGCTGTGAGTCAGCACACCATTTATGTGAGCTAGGATTGCTGACTCTATTGGTTGAGTCAATGGCACAAATAGAGTTGATAAGGTCAGATATGAGACAGCGCAATTCAGTAACAATTGACTGAATTATAATCATTTCTCTAGATTTCCAAAAGCACAGTTAATAGAGTTTGTTTACAGTTGAAATCAGTATGGGGAGCAACCTTGGAAGCATTTGAGGACTTTTCCAGTAGCATCTTTGCTGCCAAGAAGGGAAACGGAATCTGGAATGTGTAAACTAAGAGTGGTTCCCACGTCCAGAAAGAAGCCATATCTAACATGAAGCTGGAAACAATGACAGGGTGGAGCTGCTGATTAACATCGGGCTTAAAATAAAAATTGTGAAGTGGGTGAAATTTAGTATTTGTGCTCTCCTTAAAATAAATTAACTCCCTTCCTATCTTTTCTGTTGTTGTCTTTCACAATGTATTAACTATTGTACTTACAAATACTGCCCTGAGTATAACGTTATCATTTAGCTTGTTTTCCTAGCAAACCCATAAGAACAGAAATTACTTAGCTCTGAAGACTTTTCCTAGAGCCTAGAATCTAGTCTCAATCCATGTCCTCCAGGAGCCAGATCCTGAGACGTGGATTAAGGAATTACAATCCCAAGGCCATGAAAATGATGGAAAAGGAAATGAAAGAGAGAGGGGAGGTACTTGAAAAGGTGTCTTCATTGCATCACACAGGGACATAAGAATTCCCTGCACTGCCATGCGTACGCACACACAGGCCACATAAGTGGCCCAAACAGTTAACTGAATCTAAAGCATGCTTCTGGAAGTACGGAGAAATGAATTGACCCAGTCAGGCTCATCACCAGTTCCCCACTGACAAAATTCCTTCTGCTGGCTGCTAATTTCCTCAGTTATGATGAACAAGAGGCCAGGGCTTAAGCCATGGGTTATGATATTTTAATCAAGGTCCAAAGTGGGGCAGCCTGTGTTGGGTGAGAAGCTGATCGCGAGGCAAGGGAGGCAGCCAGAGAGCTCATAGGTTTGGTTCACTAGGTTCCAGCACAGGCATCTGGGCAGCAGGTCACCTCTTAGGAAACAGAGAAACAGTATGCCAAGATAAAGTGGAGTTTCCAAGCTCTTTTCAGTGATTTCATCTGGGAAATGTCCTATTTGATCAAAATAAAAGATGGGCTTCTGGATTCTCAAGGACTGGGGGGAAGCATGGACAAACAGAAACAGTCCACAGGGTCTCCACAAATACGTCACATTCTTGCCAAATTAGGAAAGGAAAATACAATTATTTCTTCCTCTAATATGTAACTCCATTTAAAATGGAAGATACAATATCTTGGTTTCTAATAAATACTAAGAATGATAGATAATAGCATATTACCACAGGATATAATAGTCATGTTTCAAGGCATACCCCATTCTCAAGAGCCATCAAACAACACAAATTGGACTCAATGTTTTTTGTTTTAAAAAGAGAACAGGAAGTTTAGTGTTAGGATAGAGGGAGAGGAATTGGGAGGAGTTGGAAGAGCAAAAAAAAAGATGATCAAATATATTGTATGAAATTACCAAAAACATTGGTTTAAGAAGAAAGTAAGTCATGAAGTTTAACAATAGTAAAGAAAAGACAATGGATTTCAGAGTGGAGACTTACCCAGCCTTCAAAAGTCCCAAAGTTCTTTAAATGAATTTGAGTAAACCAGTTTCCCTTAACATTCACTATTATCTATAAAAATAACATCTATCATTATCTTTATCAGTAAAACAGTTCATAAGGACTAAAAGTATGAAGAAAGAAAAGCACATTATATTAGGATTATCTTTGAAATGTAAGAAATATAGAAATAAATTATACTGGGATCCCACAGAGAGATAACATGGTAATCTTGTGAAATATGAAAAAAAAACTTCCTTAAGAAGCAGAAAACTGAAATGAATCGGAGGCAGTGATGTAGAAATAAACTCTGTGTGTGTTGGAGACTATGGGCAAAGCTGTGTGGCTAGGGAAGAAACGATAAAAAGAAAAAAGTCTCATGAGTCAAGGGCACTCTTGATGTGTGCGCTGTGACTGTGAAATAATTCAAGTGATTTTCCTGTGTGACTTAGGAAAATAAGACTCATTAAGAAACAGTCACACCACATATTTCCAGTTGACTCTTTGCCATGCCTGCTCACCACATCATGAAAGACAGATTCACAATTATGAAGCTGATTAGTCTTAGAAAACCACTCAATCCATGCGTAATAGTGATGATTACTGTTGAGTAGAAATCATTGAAAAAGAACAATGGGTTGTCATTTAGTAGGTTTTTGCCTAAAAAGGCAGGGTGGGAGGCTTCTAACCGTGTGTGCAAGCTTGTCTTGCAACACAGAGCCACTTGATCAACACAAATCCACTCTTCTGGCTCTCCTTTACAGACTGACTATAACTAATCTAAAAACAAGTGCAGAGTTTTCTCCCAGTTTTCTTATATAGCAGTGGTTGAAATTTTCCAGCAGTATATTTTAGCAGATATAGCTGTGATTCCCATTTTCTCCACACTAAGGTATAATAGTTATTACTCAACTATCAAATCCGAAGAATCTTCAAGGTAGAAACATTCTCAGGCATAAGATTGCTGCTATTTTCCAGGATGAGGTCTATGAGAAGAAAGTCATGGAATACAAGTTTGGGTAGGAAAAGAATCAAATAATTTTATTCTTCAATGTTGGCTTCCAGTTCTGATGGCTCTGCCTCTTCTGATTATCTCAGGGGATGCTGACAGCTTCTTCATTTGAAGATCTCCTAACCTTCAAAGTAGCCTCAAGTTAAACTAGCATTAGTTGGTATTCATAAAAATATAATACTCTCTGGAAGTCACTTGGTCCACTTACCTTCTTGCTGGGAGATAAGATAAACACCTCTGCATATTTCCCATCAGTTTTAAGAACACCTCCAATGTGCCCAGGTGTGGGAAACTCACCACATCCTAGAGCATTCACTTCCATTTTTGTGAATTCTTCCTGGATTAAGGTGAGAGTTATCTTCCATAGACTTTGAGTCCATTAGTCTAACTTATACTCTGAACCACGTGGAGGGCACCTTTGTTGAAATTGCTTTTCAAAAGTGTTAAGTTGTATAGGCAGATTTTGGAGAGAGGGCACCAGCTCGCAAAAAAATCTGAAGACTTACTATTAATTATGAAAACTTTCCCTTAGTTTAGGCTTGTTCCTAACTAGTTCATATAATTTAAATTACCCAATATTTTTGATCTACATTCTTTTATGTGGCTCAGTTACCTTTACCCTGCTGTTCATCTTGTTTTCTCTCCATCTGCTGGTGACTCTGCCTTCTTCCCAGAGCCCTCTCTCTGCCCATCTCTCCTGCCAAGCTATTGGCTGCTCAGCCCTTCACCACACCAATCACAGCAATGCATCTTCACCCAGTGCACAAACATTCCACAACAATGTTGTTCTTGGTAAACCAAGATTCACCCGTCCCAGTCAGCACTCCATTTCCTCAGTGACTTGTGTTCATGCATGTTCAGTTTCTTTAGTTATCTTCAGTCTCTGATTCCTGGGCTTTCAAGAGCACCAGTGATGACCACAGCTCATGTAGCTAGCCATTCCATTCTCTTTGCTCCCAGCATCCATAGGATGAGCCTCAAACCTTCAACACCACCAAACTGCTTCAAGCCTCTCATTCCCCCCCACTCTTTATTGTGATGAAATAAGCCTAACATAAAAGTTAGAATCTTGCCTTTTAAAGTATAATTCAGTGGTAGAAAATGCATTCAAATTATTGTGAAAAGTGCCAATATTTGGAATTCTTTTTAGTTTGTAAAATTGAAACTTTTATTCTTATCAAACAAAATCTCCTCACCCCACTCAATTCTATCATTGGGAACATCCACTCTCTCATTCTTTGATGTGGGAGTCCCCTCTGTGTGCTGTAATTACTATTGATGAATAAAGAAACTTCCTTGGTCTGTTGATAGGGCAGAACTTAGGTAGGTGGGGAGGGCTGGACAGAATGTGGGAGAAAGAGGGCGGAGTCAAAGGGACACCATGGAGCCCAGGCCAGAGTCAGACATACCAAAACTCTGCTGGTAATCCACTGCCATGAGGCAATACACGTATTAATAGAAATAGGTTAAATTAATATGTAAGAACAAGCCAATAAGAAGATAGAACTAATGGGCCAAGCAGTAATTTAATTAATAGTTTCTGTGTGGTTATTTCGGGTCTGAGCAGCCGGGCAGCCAGGACAAACAAGCAGCCTCCTTCTACAATTCTTTATGATTTTTGCCTCCATTTCCTTTTCTGCAGTGTCACCCAGTGTCACAAAACACTCATGGACTCAACTACTGAACAATCAGTTACCAGGACATATTATGTGCCCAGCATAGTGCTAGAGACATCATAGTCAGGGGAACAATTCTTTTCTATTTCAGCCCTGTTTTCTCTGTTAAAATTTTTTATTGATTTTATTGAGCTCTACATTTTTCTTTGCTCCACTTCCATCCTCTCCCCTCCCCTTCTACCCTCACCCATGGTCCCCATGATCTCAATTTACTCAGGAGATCTTGTCTTTTTCTACTTCCCACATAGATTAGATCCATGTATGTCTCTCTTAGGGTCCTCATTGTTATCTAGATTCTCTGGGATTGTGATTTGTAGGCTGGTTTTCTCTGCTTTATATTTAAGAAAACCACTTATGCATGAGTACATGTGATATTTGTCTTTCTGGGTCTGGGTTATCTCACTCAATATGAAGGTTTCTAGCTCCATCCATTTGTCTGTAAATTTGAAGATGTTATTTTTTCTGCTGTGTAGTACTCCATTGTGTAAATGTAACACATTTTCCTTATCCATTCTTTGGCCAAGGGGCATTTATGTTGTTTTCAGGTTCTGGCTGTGACAAATAATGCTGCTATGAACATAGTTGAGCNGGTCCTCATTGTTATCTAGATTCTCTGGGATTGTGATTTGTAGGCTGGTTTTCTCTGCTTTATATTTAAGAAAACCACTTATGCATGAGTACATGTGATATTTGTCTTTCTGGGTCTGGGTTATCTCACTCAATATGAAGGTTTCTAGCTCCATCCATTTGTCTGTAAATTTGAAGATGTTATTTTTTCTGCTGTGTAGTACTCCATTGTGTAAATGTAACACATTTTCCTTATCCATTCTTTGGCCAAGGGGCATTTATGTTGTTTTCAGGTTCTGGCTGTGACAAATAATGCTGCTATGAACATAGTTGAGCACATGTCCTTGTGGTACAATTGAGCATCCTTTCGGTATAAACCCAAAAGTGGTATTGCTGGGTCTTAAGTGAGGTTGTTTCCTAATTTTCTGAGAATCACCACACTGATATCCAAAGGGGCCATATCAGTTTGCACTCACCATCAATGCAGGAGTGTTCCCTTTACCCCACATCCTCTCCATGAACCTCATAGAAGAGAAATTGGGAAGTACATGTGAACGCATTGGCACAGAAGACCACTTCCTAAATATAACCCCAACGGCACAGACATTGAGAGAAGCAATTAATAATGGGACCTCCTGAAACTGTAAAGCTTCTGTAAGGCAAAGGACATGGTCAAAAAGACAAAATGGCAGCATACAGAATGGGAAAAGATCTTCACCAACCTCACATCAGACAGAAGACTGATCTCCAAAATATGCAAAGAACTCAAGAAATTGGACATCAAAAGAACAAATAATCCAATAAAATAATGGAGTACAGACTTCAACAGAGAATTCTCAACAGAAGAATCTAAAATGTCTGAAAGACACTTAAGGAAATGCTCAACATCCTTAGCCATCAGAGAAAGCAAATCAAAACACAGCTCTGAGATTCTATCTTACACCTGCAAGAATGGGCAAGATCAAAAACAACCCTGTTTTCTAAGCAGGTCATTGTTCAAAAGGGAGTCTCTTTTTAAAGAGAATGTTTTATATAGAATTTCATATTTATTTAAAACTTGCAAGGCATTAAGTATTAATGATATATCCCTTCCTCACTTTTAGCTGCCTCTGATGTAACCCGGTCACATTACTGTGACATTTGTACCAGAGCTATTCTAAATGCATCACTGTTGCTGCTCATATCTTTCTAGGTCTAGGTTTTTTGTCTCCTCTGCCCTGTAACAGGCCTGTCTTTCGTTGGTGCTTATGACCTCATTGACGCATTAAGTATCCTGTAGTTTGCCCTTAGGTTTTCCATTTGTTTGCTGTTTTTACATAGCTCAGCTGTGGTTAGAATTATTGGAGAGCATACTACAATGTTGATTCATTCTTTACATTATAATGCATTAGAGAATACATGGCATCTAAATGACAGGTTTGTTGTGCTAACCTGGATTACTTGGTTAAGATGTTCAAACCAGACTTCTGCACTATACAGTCATGAAATTCCCCTTTCACACTCTGTTGCATGTTAGGAATCCAGAACATGCTTTAAATACGTGGTGCATGGTATGCACGTGGTCAAGCTCAGCACTCTGTGGGGAATCTCCAGGATTGCCATATTGCATCACTGAATCCTAGCATCCTTAGGGCAATACCTCCTCATTTCTCAACCACCTCCGCCCCTGGAAAACAGCAGTCTACTCTCTGCTTCTATGGATTTCCTTTTTTAGTTTTGTCTTTATTTTGTTTTGTTTGAGACTGGTTCATACTAGTAGCCCTGGCTGATCTTAATCTGAGAATATTTCCCCTATTCCAGCTTCTGAGTTGATGAACCATCATTTCTGGTTCTGGTTGTGACTACTTTACATTACTCACAAAAACACAACAATCCCTTTCCTGAGTACATATACAAATACATGGAAATCAAGAGTTCTGCGAGGTATCTGTAGTCCCACGATCACTACAGCAGCAGTATTAGCCAAAACATGGATACAATGTCAATGTTCATCAACACAGAAATGAGTAGAGACAGTATGGTATATATAAGCAATGGGGTATCATTCAACCCTGAAAACAAAAGAAAGCACTCCACATGTGATGTTATACTGTTCTTTGAAAACAAATCACTAAATCATTTCTCATTGAAAGGTGTCAAGGAATTAAGTTCCATCTCCTGAAGGGAGGAGTACCTACATCCATATATTTACAATTACTCTAAAAGGAACACTGTTCTCCTAGAAAGCCTGAGTAAAATGTAGACTCCTAGGGGCATGTTAAAAAAGAGTTCAATAGGTCTGGGGTAAGGAATGATGGTGTGTCCTTTACACATTCCCTGAGATAACAGCCCAGGTTGGGTACCACCCCTCTACCTTCCAGATGACATCCATAGTTTCTGATTTTGATCAGGCATTGAGTGTCCCAAAAGCAGATCACAGTCCTGCAACAAAACCATCCTCTCCCAAATATGGTACCATACACTTTCTCTGTCTCAGATGGTCAGCTTTGGAGAGAACTGTGATCCTTGCTTCTCCTTCCTTGTGTAGCCTTGATCTGTCAATACGCTACACTGAAATATTTACAAATCTTCCTCTCTTCTCTCAGTCAGACTTTGTATCAGAAGTTTTCCTTTGCCTTTGACTAGTTTCTCATCTATTCTTCTGCACACTAAGGTCACTGTTCACCGTGCTACTGCCCTATTGAGAGCACCAAGGTAATACCTTTATCCATTATTATTACGTCCCACTGAAGATCCTCTGACATGAATTAGAAAAAAAAAAAACCCAAAGGTGTCCTTGGATATTATAGAGCTTCCATACAATAAGAACTTTGAAGATAAAAGAATAAAGCACATTCCATTCTGGTTCCTACTCTCTCGGGTCTTGAATCAATTCTCTTAAATATGTCACTAAATCATAATCATTAAAATATTTAATCCTATTGATCATTAAAACATTAGTCTCTCTTAAAAATGCTATTGCTATTGCAAGATGACCCTGCTGCTGCCTCCAAGTTGTAAAGCCATCTCCAAGCTTATAAAGCCTAGCAGTGAGTGACTGGGGACCAGGGAAGATGAGCGTAGTGGTGTATACCTGTAACTTCACCACTCAGGAGTCTGAGGTAGGAAGATTATGAGTTCAAAGCCAGCCTGAGTTCTATAATGAGACCTTGTCTAGTAAATATAAAATAAAGAACCATGGGACACACCACTGGTCCAGACTTTTGGTAAGGTGAGGCAGCCCATCACTGAACAGTAGGGAGCAAGGCGAAAGACAGACTGAATCTTTTCTCAGCATTCAAACAAACTGCCAGCTAAGAAACCATAGAATATTTTAAAGAGTCACTTGTCATTAAAAGACGTGACTTTATCTGAATGACAAAATCTCTTGGCTCCAGTCCCTAGGAACCCCACGGAGAGAACACTGCATCAAGAATTCCGTGTCCTGACTAAAGGCTTCACTTTTAGAAAGCCCTTCTTTCTGTAGTCAGTCTTTCCCTTGATACACCACAAAATCAACTTTCTGTTCGAGGCATTTGCACATTCTCATTCTTCTGTTGCACACATAAAAAACAGCAGCTATTCATCTACCTCCCTCTAAGTCTTTCATATGTACTCTTCTCCCACTGCCATGGAAGAACTGCCACCAGTCTCTACTATGTCCGTGGATTCTCTAATCATCCAGCCCTTACACATGCCTTCTATGGGGATCATACTTAACCTGTATTATAGAATTAGATCAGTCCATATTCTTTCATTTGAGATGCACATTTATACCCAGCATATTATAAAGTCCTTTTAGAAAATAAATATTTATAAATAAATAGTCCTTATTAATTCATCGATGCCTAATAGTAACAGACATTCTTTAAAATAAGTAGGTGTACTTTTGTAAAATTATAATAACTTTGGAGCTTTCCCATTATTATATGTTTTATAAGCAACAATAATGCTTTCTGTTGATCCCAAATATTGTGCCATGTACAGAAGAGCCCTACTTTGGGGTAAATTAATAATGTTGTTAATGGTGGTTATCAACACTAAAGTCCATGAATAAATGAAATTCTGCTAGGTCACCTCACTCAGAGACCAGGCTCAGGTGCCATCTTGGTAAGGAACCGTGTAGTGAAAATAAGTTTTTTAGCAAATCTAAAGACAAATACAAAGAGTTGTGGAAGAAAGTAAAGGGTTCCTACATGTTGGTTACCAAAGAGCCCTCTCACATGCATTCTCTCTCTCTCTCTCTCTCTCTCTC
>LOEQ01004468.1:167678-181163 GCA_001685075.1 Bramus lutescens
CCCATGGTGATACACAGATTACTAGATGTGGGTTAAGCAAGATGTGAGAGTTAGGCAAGAAGAGGCTAGATATAATGGGCCAGGCAATGATTAAATGAATACAATTTGTGTGTTGTTATTTTGGGTGTAAAGTTGGCAGGAAGTGGCCCGCCGCTCTTCTACAACAAACCATAAGGCTTGTCCAGGAATCCTGGCTAGGATCTATGAGGGATTGAAGAAAAGTCAGACACATGTATAGTGAACCTAGGATCAGGTGGACTTCTCTGAAACTGCTACAGCAGCCTGGACCATCTTTACTAGATGCAGCACAAGCACAAGCATCTAATCTTAGTAGGTGCCTGTAGGTGAGCAGTCTCGGGTTGTAAAAGTCCTGGCGGAATCTGCAGTTGCTGGTCTTTGCACACACTGATCAAAAACATTCATCCTCAGGCTCCAGGGGAAGACTTCACCATTCCTTTTGAGCTTGAGCCATAGGGATAAGAGTTTTGCCATTTGGACTTGGAGTCCTCAACAGGCTGGGCTCATGTTGAAATATACATTCACTAAGAACTTGGTTCTCTCAGGAATTCCTCTGTTCCATACATACCACGAAGAGAAAAGATTTCCTACCCCTTTCCTAGGCCAAAAGTATAAAATTAAGGCTATTTTCTTTACAGTAAAATCATTTTTTACATTTTTCCCTGGTGTAGGAGTGACCCTAGCCTTATTTTCCCCTTGTTAGACTTACAACCATGAGGGTGACAATGTAATAAAGATCCTCCCAATCCCAGTACCTTCCTTCTTGCTTTTGTGTTCCCTTGAATACTTTTCTCATCTAAGTGTATCATATTTACCCTTCTTCCTGTTTGAGAATCAGACTTCTGGTTACAGAACTATAGATATTAAGGAAAGTATATAGATTTTGTTTTCTCTCCAACTGTCTTAGTTCCAGGTGATTTAGGCCATTGCACAGACACCCCCTGCTACCTTGTTGTACCAAAAAACAAGATACAGAACTCCCAAAGACATAATAAATATAGTCAATTGAGAGGGCCTCATCTCCTTGCTAAGTTTAGTCTGAAATAAGGCAGAGAAGAAAGGCCAGAGTCCAGGGATACACTTTCCCAGGCAGCTAAACTTGAATCAGGCTATGCTTTGGCTAGGGGGAAAGTTCTGATTTATTCATTAAAGTAAATCGGATAGCATTTGCCCTTCAAGTTAAAGAACTTCTGGCTCTGGATGTCACCAGCTTTCAACGTGAGATTCCCATGACTGCTGAAGTAGAGACAACTGAAACTGCTGGCTGACACTGCCACCTTTGTCATCACCTTCTCTGTTACGTAGTTTTCAGTCCCCATGACAAAATCACGGGAGAAAGATTAGTGTTGGCTCACAGTTTCAGAAATTCCAATCCATAGATGCTTACCTTTGGCACCTTGATTCTATGGAAGTGTGTCTTGGTGCAGGCACGTAGCAAAGGAGACTACTCACTTCATGGTAGAAAGGAAGTAGGGGAAAGACAAAGATAGACCCTGGCGTCCCAGCATCCCCTACATGAGCACACTCACAGTCTAACTTCCTTTCCTATGGCCACATCTTTTGAAGGTTCTACCATAACTGGGGACTCGGCCTTCCCTAACACATGAACTCTGGGAGGTAATCAAGATTCAAACTCTACCACAGTCATAACATAATGCCTGTTTAAAAAGAAAAATCTAAGACAGACAAGTACCTATACATTATTATTTTGTGCCCATGTACATATTTTTATACTGTTCCTTAGAAATAGCTCTTTCTCTTCATTTTCCACTAGTTATTCCTATCTTTTCTCCATGTTTGTGCCAATACCACAACACACACACATTCATGCATACATGCATGCACACACATGCATGTGGTAAATAGGTTCAACACAAGAGTCCTCATCCTGTGCTTCCATGAATACAGCCATACAGCTTGAACCAGGCAGCAGTGTAAGAGACTGGCATTGCCTGATAGAGAAGTGTGGAAAGCTCCTCCAGCGGACCCAGGGCCAGACATGCAGGAGTGGATTCCTGAAAACCAGAAAGTTCTAACAAAAATGAGAGGGACTGCGGACATTTAGCACACACCATTATTCTCAGAACTGGGAGGTAAAGACATGTAGATCTCTGCGGGCTTGAGGAAAATATGCTCTCTGTATAGCAAGTTCCAGGGTAATCAGAACTTTAAAAAAGGAGAAAGTCTACTAGGAAGATGATTCAGTCACTAAGTTGGTATGTACACATGAGAACCTAAGGTTGATTTCCCAGTACCCACCTAAAAATCCAGGGGTGGCAGCACACACATGTTTCCCCATCACTAGGGAGGCAGAGACAAGAGGATCCTAGGGATATCTGTCCACCCCATCTAGCCAACTGAGAGAGCTCTAGGCTCAGTGAGATGCCATGCCTGCTCAATAAACTAAGACAGAAGGGTCAAAAAAGACATCCAACATCAACAAAATACACACACACACATACACATGTATACATAAACACACGGGAGGAGGGGGAGACTGGGAGATAGGAAGAGAGAGAAGAATTTACACATTTGGAGAAAACTTCAGGACTAGAGGTAGAAGCTCATTCCCTGGCTCTGAGAAGAGCTCCCGGACAGGCCATTCCCAACAACAGCTAGCCTCAGAGTAAAAACAAGCTCATATGTCAAATAAATAAGTATAAAAATAGAATGAGCGATGCATGTGGGGTGACATCACTAACACAAGCCTATTTTAAGGAGTGAGAACACACTGGGAGCTAAGTTCTAACAAACATGCTTCATCCTTTATGTTAATGAGTAGAACGATTGGGGGAGCTGAACTCATGTCTGGGAGTGACGGTGTTAACTGCTATTGTATAAGGGTGTGGCTTCTGGATGGTATATCCTTGAGGTGTAAGAAAAAGACAGTCAATTCATCAATTATTTTTCTATTTTCAAAACTGTTTTTCCTTGATTTCCTTCATTTCAACAGAATCACTATGCTGCTATAACCATGATTATTCGTATAACTGACATCCATTGATAGTGACAATCTAAAAGTTTAAAAAGTAGAGACTGATGGCATTCCCAGTAGGTGTGTGTCTTTCCTAGGAGTTCTGGCAAAAGGCCAGAGACTGAGGCTTACTGATCTCACTTTGGTCACATGTTCACCCTGAACCTACCATTGTGGTGGGAAATGGAGTCCTCTGATGATTGGTCAGTTCAGTTTCATCTCACAGGCGTTGCGGCAGATGGTCTGGCTCCTCCTTCACATACTGCCTCTCCCTGCTTCTGTATTCCTCTAGTTCGCCCACATGTATCACACAGATTCAAAAGAGAATCTCAGCTGGAAAGCCAGGCATGTGAACTGTTTGGTCGAAGGCCAAGTGTGTTGTCTACTGGTTCATCCCCAGAGTGTTATAAGGTGCTAAGGAGGCTGCTGGAGGAGAATTCTATCAATGGTCATACTCAGCTGCCAACCCCATGTACAGAACCAACTGGCCGGACAAGATGAGCTCATTGGTACAACAGTAACAAGCTTTTTAATGGGGGCAACAGACCCCTTTCTAATTCGATTTGATGTCCACTTCACAAGAGAAAATTAATATCAAGTAGTGTAAACACAGCCAAAAATACACAGCTTGGGGGGTAATAGGCCCCAGTGGAGAAGCTACTGCAGTTGTTTGCTGAATGGACATGATGTGACTGTCAAATCACCTCCTAAATAACTATGTCGTGTCCATAGAATTGCTCCTCTGGCAGCTCTGGTCAAAGAGAGCTCACAGTGATCATAAGCAACTGCAGAGGCTCATAACTAGTCAAAGTGCTGAAAATAAAGGATTAGCCTTATGCGGGATGCTTACATCAATTCCTCCAAGGCTCAGGGAACATCTTGGAAGAAGAGGCTGAAAGGATTTAAGAACTGAAAGAAGAGGGAGAACGGCATGGGGTGGTGCACTGAATTCTAGACATGGCAGAGCTGCTTCGCTCTTGAACTCAGCTACTGTGACTACTTGCAAAAGAGCTCTACACGTGGAGCACGTCAACCCCCTGTGATGGGCAGGTGAGGGGCTCACTGCTCCTGGGGAATTTATACACGGTTAATGGCTGATGGGGTGGCAGAGACATTTTCTTCAGTGACGTAAGGCTCCTGCAGACAAGCCTAAGGGAACTCATGCCACCATAGAAGGACATGAAAACTGAAGGGGGCTGGTTGGGAAGAGGTAGGAAAATAGAGGTAGGGATGGGGGCACGAGAACGTAAGAGAGTAATGGATGTGATACAAATACATCGATTATACACATATGTAAACATGTCATAAATCCATTAGTATGCATAGCTAGTATATGCTAGCAAAAGCACTTGAAGAAGAAGAATCAGGGATGGTGACTCACATCTGTGATTCCAGCTCTTTAAGATGCGGTAGCAGAAGGATCAGGATTTCAAGGCCCTTCTTGGCTATATCAAAAGTAGCTGCTGGGCTAATAAGATTTTATCTCCAAAAAAAGGTACAATTAGAAACACAGAGTATTGCTATTGCTCTCCCTTTTTCTTTCTCCTAATCTTTATTTACTTGAAACAAGAAAGGGGAAATCTGAAATGAGATATCCATGATTTTTTTTGCAAATGATACTTTTAGTAACATTTTGAAATGGAAGACAAGTACTCATTATAAATCTTGCTTTCTTTCTATTTTTATATAATTCAAAATGTTATGAAACTAAAACTTCACAAAATTCTGAGAAGACAGAGTGTGGATTGCAACAGCAAAGCCCTCTAGGAGCTGTCAAAACACGCTGCCTATGTCCCATGTCTCAAGATGGGATCAAGCATACTCGTGTTCATTCTGTTATTTATTTCTTTTATGAGTGTCCCAATTGCTATCTTGTGTATTTAGTCTTTAATTAAAGATAGAAAAGTAACAACAAGGATTTCATTTGGGAACTTTCTAATCAAGAGTTACAGACTTTGAAAGGAATGTGGTTTGACTAGTTTTGTGGGAGTGTTTGAGAAACACAGTGCTCTGAATTTTCTTCTCTTTTTCATTCTGCTCCCTTGTTAGAACCAGCCTGGGTTGATTACTACAGCAGAACTGAGTTAGACAATGAGACCCCCTTTCCTCCTGCCCAACCGCCTTACCACCATCCCTGGCTGTAGGGAATCTTCGTGAAAGGGTCACAGGAAGCCAAGCAGCCTCCAGAGGCATGGATCTTTGCAGTAGCTTGGGATTAAATGAGAGAGACGAAACACTCAGAATCCGTGTCAGGCACACAGTCTAGGATCTCAGGTGCTTTGCTGTGGGTGAGACCACATGCTGGAGATTTACAGATTGGATGCTCATGCTGCAAAACTTGATGCTGAACTCTGGCCCAGTGAGATGGTACTAGGAGATACATCTTTAGGAGATAGTTAGGGTCAGATGAGGACACAAGGGTGGGGCCCCTATTATTCGGCTAGTTTTCTTACAAGAAGAAACATCAGAGCCTGTTGTTGGACTTTGATTTTGGATGTTCCAGCCTCCAGAACTCTAAGAAAATAACTATCTGTTGTTTAGACCACTCCAGCTGGGGTATTTTGTTGTAACAGTCCAAGCTACTAATATAATGATTAATATATATTAGAATACTAATGATATTAATGCAGTGAGTAATTCTATACAAACAAATAATAATGGTAAATAATTAACATTAGAGCACAATACTCCATAGTCCTGGACATCTGTAAATCTTCTCTTGCTAAAATAAAGCTGTTTTATTAATACATTTGAAGGAGAAGATATTATAGTATTAAAGGCTGTTTTAGACACACCATAACTGCAGGGAGCTTTGCAAACCCTCCCCTCCTCCGCACACGTTCTGCAGCTGAGTTTGTTTAACCTTGTTCCAGCTTAAGTGTGCTCACCTGTAGAAGTAAAATTATGATTATTACTTGGAGAGCTAATGGAAGGGCCAGTGACTATGTAGAACAAGTAGTACAGAGCTTAACATAAGGCCACTATGAAAGACATCAGACCTATATAGCTCTTTCATGGCCAGTAGCACATAGTTGATCTCACATTACAGTGTCTAGGAGTCTCCAAGATAAAAACAACTGCTCAAAAATCTGCGTACAATGAAAAAAAAACAAGAAAAGCAATAAATGAATAATTAGAGGGTTTCAAGGATGTCTGGGATAACTTATCTACTAGAATACTGCTATCAATGTCCTCCAATCAAAGATCACCAAAAACGCACTGGGACTGAAGAAATTTTACTTACTCTCTCCATAACATTCTCTGTGATGCACTATGGGGGAACTGGGTGGGAGAGGGTCTCAGTAGGAGTGTTATAGAGAACTTTGTGCATTTGAGTTTGCATTGTGAGACTTTGGAAGAGGGTTTGCGGAATTAAGGTTATCGTCGGGATTGGATGCTGGGGAGTGAGGAGAAATCTCTGATTATCTTATCAAATCTTACCCAGAGGGAGGACTGCACGTGGGTAATGGCTGTAATTCGGACAGTATCAGCAACTCTTGCATAAGGCAGAAGACGTGAAAGTGAACCCTAGCAGGTGTACTGTCTTGTCGATAAGAGAGGGTCATTGTGGGATCTCCAGACAGCAGACCCAGAGACAAACTGTAAAGGCAGAAGCTTTAGTGGAAGGTGCAGACGTCCATGAAGGAGGAAGAAACAAGATTGCCAGGAAAGTCTTTCAACCCAGACACTGAGGGAGAGAAAGGAGGGCAGAACAGAATGGGTAGTAACCCAGGGGGTCATTTGGAACCATTGGACAAATGTGGCTACCCCAGATGGAAAGAGAATGGCGTCAGTGTGAATGATTTGGTGAATCTAAGGGTGACTGCAACGACAAGTCTCCAGCAAAACATACTTTCTCATGAAAGAAAAATCTAATGAGAATTGTTCCAATAGTCTTGGCTATTTGAACTCTTGCTCCCCAATTGGTGGCAAGGTTTATGGAGATTTAGGTGGTGCAACCTTGTTGGAGAAATACATTACAAAGGGTACTCTTTGAGATTCAAAGCTTCAGGCTACCTCCAGTTTGCTCCCTCTGCCTCCTGTTTCTGAGTCCTCAACTTCCCACTTTAGCAGCCAAGTCTTCTACACGATGCTATGCTTCTCAACCTATCTTGAGGGTTGGGACTCTTCTTGTACTTTGCCAGGCATTTTTTAATGGTTTGGGATTTTAATGTTAATCCAACTGAAGCAGATCACAGACAAGTAAAGAAATCTTGAAGGGTTCTCTTTCACTGAAACTTCCTGTCTCACATAAACTTTGAGTTTTTCAAGTTAGGATAAAATTCTGTACTCTTAAGTGGAACAAGTTGTGATGTTTTACTGGTTAGACTTTTGTCATCTGTCATCTAGGAAGAAGAGGACCTCAACTGAGAAGAAGTTTTAGATTAGCCAATCCATGAATATGTTATTTCCTTATGTTTATTCCCTAGGGGCTTTTTAAGAGATATTTAAAATGCTAATATAAGCCATTATATCATCTACCATTATGCTACAGAGAACTGCAAAAGTATAAATAAGATACTATATGCAGAGAATACAATATAAATTGTGTTATCTTTGTTATTTGTAAACTAAATTTAGTCAATCCATCTGTAACTTAGAGAACCTGGAAATGCTGATTAAAACTCAGACTGAAGGTTATGGAGTCCTGCAGACAAGGAAATAAATTCCAAAATAGATCTTTTATTGTCTTGCTATGAAAAGTTGAGTAAATTGTCTAATTTGCTGTGCCTTTCTTTCCTAATCTCTCTAATGGAAGCAACACCTTTGCATGAGTGAGATGCTAAGTAGAATGCTTGGATAGGTACTTAATACACATGTAATATGATATATGATAGGCACATGTGATATATGATACATACTTAATGCACATATAATATGATACATACTTCATACACATGTGATCTGAAATATAATTTGTACTTCATACACATGTAATTGAATATATGATAGATACGTAATACACACATGATCTGATATATAATAGGTACTTCATATAATATGATCTGATGTATGTAGGCACTCAATGCTCATCTCTTTCTTCTCTCTTCTTGGCTTATCTATCGCCTAGGGATCAATCTGACATAGAGGTTTTTGCTCCCCTTCTCAAGCACAGCTCAAAAGACTGCCTCATCTCCAACACACCACCCTTCCTGGTCTACAGGAAGTCTTCACTCTAGGTAAGAAAATAAAATTCAGTTGGCATCGGAAGAAGCCATAGATAGCCTTCTCTTCCAGATCCTCCTCCATCACTCCCTAAAGTGTTAGGCCCTAAGCACAGCTCTCCACGATGCTAGCCAGGCATGTGTTTCTATGTACAGGAATAAAAGTCCCTTTCTGCTACACGTCAGAGAAAAGTCTGCATGTGCTCTGTACTTAGTCAGCATGCTTTTTCATGAGCTACTTTGTCTGTGTTGAAGTTGTTCCCCAGCTCTCTTGTCTCCACTGGGCCAGTTCCAAACTAACCTTACAGCAGGTCCTTGCTCTTCCGCTAGACTGTACGCTTATGAAAATAAAAACTCTCATTGATTGATTTCTTAGGGTATGTAGAGGACCTGCGCTCTGTGGAGCATGTGTTCAATGAGTGTGTGATGACCGACTGACTAAATGAAGGCATGAATGAGTGGTTGATGAATTGAAACTTGAGTTCTGGGGGAACAATGTATTATCAATTACATAAAAATGTTTCTTCATTTATAGACCTTATAAGTTGATATCCTTCATTTCTTCACGTTTACTACACTAAATCAGAACCTTCAGATTTTTTTAAATATTTAGAAATTTGAATCTTTTCAAATCAATCTCATTAGTGAATTAATTAATTAATTAATTAATGTGGTGCAGAGGAAGTGTGCATGTTTGTGACATGACATAGAGCACTTGAGGAGATCAGAGGACAGCTCTCAAGTCAACTGGGTTCTCTCCTGCCACATTGTGGAATCTAGGAACGGAACTCATACCAGCAGGCCTTGATGCAAGGGTCTCTAACCACTGAGCTGTCTCACTGGTCTGAACTGAGAGATATTTTAACGATTAAATTGCACAAGAACATACTAGATGTCACTGCTTCTTCTCTTTCCACACCATTTTCCACATATATGAAAAGCAAATATAAAATATATTTCTACACATAGGGTAGAAACTCAATAGTTCATGGTAGATAAACCAACTAAATTATTATTAAAATTGAAAGTGTCACAAAGGACTAATATAAAAAGCATAGTGAAAAGAGAAGGAAACCTCAGATTCCTGATTATTAACTAGAGATCAAGAAAATCGCTGTAATTGTAGGAAATGGAGAAAAAATGGATGCGTGGGCTCTGTCCTGACTCATAAGATACCATTACAGATGCTTTAAAAAATCCTCATATTATTTCTATCACATCTGCACACACACGCGCATATACACACACATTTTCATACATAGACAAAATAATTGCTATATTAAATTTTATATTTCTGTTGCATTTAGATGCCAAGGAACTAGATTTTTAGGGATCTTGCACAGTACAACTTCTTTTTAAAAGCCTGTGAGTAGCAGGTTACAGGGACCTTGTGTGAGGAACTGCAGTACTCCTCTGGGAATCCCTAAATTCCCACACCCTCAGAGTTTTGGAGGTCACCATAGCAACGGTTGTGTACATCACCACTCCAATCCAGATAGGCCACAGCTGCAAGCTCTGCCGGGGACCCATCACACCCTGTCTGGCTGAAAATTAAGTCACAGTCTCATTCCAAGTTTTCTGAGATTCTCTGAGGCTTTGAGCTCATCCCAGGAGAAATAGTTAAAGCCGCACTGACTCGGGTAGCGTAAGGGACAGCGGTATGTCATTAGCTGTTTTATAGTTCTGGAGTGACAGTCATTTCAGAAAGCAGCTGACTGCAATTCTCAGGTGCATCCCTTCTGTGTGGCCCAGAGGAACATGTACTCAGCATCAATGTCCAAGACTAAGACCAATGTCATCTCAGCCAGAGAAGCTGGCAAAGCTCCACAGAGCTAAGGCATTGACCACACCTTTTGCAAGGAGGTGAGGGCCTTAGCTGAGTGCTGCACTTCACATTAAGGAGAACAGACTCTGACTTGAGAACATGGATAAATGCTCCTAGATTGCCTAGTTCTGATGCTGTCTGGCTGCAATTGGGAAAATATACACAATATAGATATCCAAGTGGACAGGAAGAACCCACACAGGCTTTTCATACCCTTCCTGGTCTCATACACACACATAGAAGAACCCATACGTGTTTTCATACCCTTTCTGATCTCACACACATAGTCTCTCATCATAAAAGGGATAGATAGACAGTTTTCACTTTTGGGATAGGTGTCATAGTGATTCTCTAAATATTATAACTAGTATGTCTAGAGACTCGCTTGTTATAGGCAACCACTCCTCCCAAGATATAAGCTGAGGTCAAGCACTGAAAAAAAAATATCATATCTAAAGGGATACCATGCACATCATAGGCACATATTTATATTTGAGAATATTTCAACCAACATAGATATTTGAACAGGCAGGGTAAGCATCATCAGGAAATATACCCATCCTACCCACATGTAGTGATGGATTCACCTGGGAAAGCATAGACATATGCACTCGGCATCACACACATGTGTACATGGCTCTGCCCCATCATGGCTCAGAAACTTCATATCTTGCCTCCTTAATCCCACTACTTGGAATTCTCTTTCTCTTCTCCTGCTTTGCCAGTCTGAGATAGCCCTCCCAGCTGTGGTGCAGAGGAAGTGTGCAAGCATCTGTGTTTGCAGCATAAGGCTGTCAGTGTCCGCAGGTAAGTCATCCGGTGGGATGTGTCTGTGAGGCTGGGACTGCGGCATGCCAGAGCTCTACAGATGGTAAGATGGTCAAGATATGTAAAGAGGAGGCCAGAGACCAGATAGCCCAAAGAAAAGCAGAAAGGAGCCCAAAAGAAGAGAAAAGACAAGCAAAGAAAGGGAAATGGTGTGGGGGTGTGCTGTGGAATAATTCTCTTGTACACTGTAAAGATTTGTCACTTGTATTAGTTTAATAAAACGCTCATTGGTTAGTAGCCAGGCAGGAAGTCCGGGATGACCAGACTAAAAGAATTGTGGGAAGAGAAAAGACAGAGACGCAGTCATCAGCTAGACACAGAGGAAGCAAGATGAGAATGCCTCACTGAGAAAAGGTACCAAACCATGTGGGTAAACATAGACAAGAATTATGGGTTAATATAAGTTGTTGGAGCTAATCAATAAAAAGCCTGCGATAATAGGCCAGAGAGTTTATAACTAATGTAAGCCTCTGTGTGTTTCTTTAGAACTGAACAGCTGTGGCATGGGAGGGACAGAAGCTTTTGTCTACATGGGTGGGGAGGTTCTAAGTATTTAATTATGAAGCGTCCTCCTGAAAGAAGTGAAAGTTTGGTGATAAAGGCAAGTAGCTATAAGAACGGATAAGCATTCTGGATTTAAAAGTAGAAATATGAGAATCTGGGTTGCTCCTCTTTGCTTTCTGGTGATGTAATAAATACCCTGACCAAAGCAACACAAGACAAGAAGGATTTGCTTCAGCCTGCGCAGTACAACCCGTTATCAAGCAAAGCCACGGCAGGGATTCAGACGGGTCTTTCTTGCCATAAACAGATGCTCTTGTTTCCACCCCTATCCAGTCTCCCCTGTGATTGGGAAGTGCTGACGATACCCTGGTCTGCTTCGCTCCTTCCCACACAGCATGACTGCCTTAGCATGAGCAGGGTTAATGGCTGCTCTGTGTTACCCTGGAACTAACAGTGGGACAGTTTCTCTGTGGGATTTTAGGGCATCAGCCTCTACCAAAATTTTTTTCAGTCCAGGAAATTTCTCCCAGCTCCTTCCTTCACATGTATGGCTGAGAAGGTAAGTATGGCTGTAGCTGTGAGGAATCTGGGCAGGAGAGAGGTGATATAGAACTCACTACCAGGCTTGTGAACACTAATTAATCCCTAATCTTCAGACTGATTCTGATGTCACCAATGATCCTAGTTCCTTCTGGGTTAAAGGCAGGAATCCAGGCATCCATTTGGTCTATGTGGAGTCTCTAATCAATACCTGTTTTAACCTCATCCTTTGCTGTAACCTCTGACTGAGGTCGCAGACAGATCCCTGCAACTGTTGAGCCCTTTGGAATTCTCTGGAGTGCACAGGATTCCCGGTCCTTTTCTTGCTCTGTAAAATGCTAAGTTGCAAAATGCTAAGTACTAAGTTGTAAGTTCTTATCTATATTTGCTTCTCAAAAAAAAAAAGAGTTACCAACAGGGCGGTGGTGGTGCATTCTTTTAATCCAGCACTTAAGAGGCAAAGACAGGTGCATCTCTGTGAGTTCGAGGCCAGCCTGCTCTACAGAACAAGTTCCAGGACAGATAAGATTATACAAGGAACCCTGTCTTGAAACACACACACACACACACACACACACACGTTACCACCTTTCCTCAAAAATTAATGAAAAATGAAAACACAGTCATTTGTTTATAGCTATGAACAGCTAATGCAAATGTTATTTGCATTTTAAATTTATATAAATATATGTTGAATATATCTGCATATGTGCATGTGTGTCTGTGCACCAAATGCTGTATGGTGCTTGTGGAGGTCAGAAGAGGGCAATGGTTGTGGTCTGCCCTGTGGGTGTTGGAAAGTGAATCCAGAGTCCTTTGCAAGAACAATATAAGTGCTCTAAACCACTGAGCTATTTCTCCAACCCCTATAATTGCTATCTTGTGTGCTATCATTATAATGGAATTTCAGGAGACAGCCAAGAAGAGTGCACATACTTAGTTCACTGGTTTAAAAAAAAAAGTCTCCTCTCTTCCCTACACCCCCAGCAACCCATTTTCACCAAAATTCAGTATATTCCTGTGGAAAGCTGAGTCATGTTACAAACTCTTTCTATACTCAGAACCCTCCAGGAGCTCTCTAGTTCATTTTGAGTAAAATACAAGATCTTTATAAAGCAACATAACCTTGCATCCTGTTCCCCATGGCCTGCATAACCACACCCCTATGGCTCGCTACACATGCATGCGTTTCTCCCACTACCCAGCCTCCTTATTCCTTCTATGTAGCAGGATATACATTCATGCCGTGGGGCTTTCCCTCTTTGTGCTCTGCCTGCCTTCCATCAGAGCTGCACTGCTGACTCCCTCAGCGTCTTCAAGCATCTCATCCAATATCCTTTGCTCAGTCAGTTTTACATGGTACCACCTGTAATAGCAGTGACCATGAGTGTCTTCCCCACCCACCCCCAATATCTGTTTTACGACTCTGCATAGTATTTATGAATATCTAGCATTCTCTCTATTCGGTTTTAATGTGATTCTTTGTATCTTCCTTTGAAACACATGTTAATAAAAACACTATTTTGTTTCCTGTGAGGAAAAGTGCTCAGACATGGAAGGTATGCAATAAATAAATGAAGGAGGGGCTGGAGAGATGGCTCAGTGGTTAAGAGCATTGCCTGCTCTTCCAA
>LOEQ01004468.1:181192-193717 GCA_001685075.1 Bramus lutescens
CCTGAGTTCAGTTCCCAGCAACCACATGGTGGCTCACAACCATCCGTAATGAGGCATACACACAGACAAAATATTGTATACATAATAAATAAACAAATAAATAAATAAATGAAGGTGAGAATGAGCAGTCCCTGCTCACCAAGATATAAGTTAGGAAACTCTGTTAAACACCACGAGATGCCCTCACCAAGTTTTCCTAGGAAAACCCAGCCCATATGACAAAATTCCCAGAATGCAATGGTGAGTTAGCCGGTGAGGCACGATCAACGTTTGGCCTTCTTAGAGGAGCTGCTGCCAGCGTGTTTTCCAGAGTCTGGAAACATCTCTAAGTCAGCTGCCTAGCCTTGCTTTCATGGTATCCCAGCACGAGGAATAGAAGGCAACCACATGCATATGGACAGAGCTCTTTTAAGCAAGCATGCGATGAGACAGCAAGATGAACACTTATCTGGGTCAGCAAGAGCCTAGCCGGGAATGCGATGCTTACCCGCAGGACCATTCAGGATGCATGCATCCTCCATAGAAGAAACTCGCGGAGGCTCGGAACCAAAACGGTGCTGATCCAGGACTCTCTGGGTAGTTCCCTCTTTCCACTTGACCTGCGAGAGATGGAGCAGGCTTCATAGCACCAGTATGCCCTTAGGATCCTGGAGCAAGCGTGACAGGAAGGCAGGACACAAATGAAGCAGTGAGGTGGAAGGTCAGGAGATTGAAAGAGAACCTCCTTCTGCCTGGCTGCTAGAGATTCATTTGGGAAATAAATGAGACTTGGCCCCCATTATTTCTGCGAAGCCAGTGAAACAGGCCACGCTGGCTAGTATGTTAAGCCCATAATAGAATGGCAGACGCGATCCGGGCTTTGAAACTTACTCTGATAATTAAGTCCCAAGCATCTAACTCTATCCAGCGCACAGAGATTCTCGAAGTATGAGTGCATTGTTAGACCAGTAGTTAAGAACCTAAATTGTACTTAAATGCCCGCATTGTTTAGAAACTAGGTCAGTGCTGTTTTCTCAGTTATTCCTCGCTGGCAAAGTTCAGAGTTGGACACCATCCATGAGGCACCAGAGTTGCATTCTGTAGGCAGAGGAGAATGGTTACATCACTTCTAGGCAATTCACATGTGCCATTTAATTGCTTTTCCTAGAAGCTAAAGCAGGCCTTCCTGCGAGTGATTTTGAACTATATTACCCTCTTCTGTAATAACTGCCTTCCAGGCATTTATGCAGCTCACTGAGATGGGATTTCTCTGCAACATGGAAGTAAAGCTTTGTTACGATGACTGTTCTTTGGCTCCAGAACAGGTATCTTTTGCTTGGATATCTCTGAGAGATAAAGAAAGCCCAACATCTGGACTCCCTCCTATCTCTAAACTGGGAATAACTTATTCAAATGGCACATTCCCAAAGTTCTGGAAGAATTAAATATAAGGGACGCTGTGGTGATACAAAAGATGTTTACTTGAGACCTCAGAATTCATCTCAGACGTTATTAAATCTGAACTGACCGTGAGGGGCAGAAGGCCATGGATGTTGTAACCAAAACTGTGTCCCCGCCAGCACTGTGTCCCCACCAGCATCGTGTCCCCACCAACACTGTGTCCCCACCGCGCTACTCAGATGCAGGCTGAAATGTGCTATTTGTGTGGTTCCCTGGGATTAATATTAAGAACTATTATAAATAATTCAGAGATCAATCAGTCATAGGTGCTTTTGAGTTGGAGCTTGAATCTTTTGATAGCTGGTATATTTGCTTTTATTTGTTTTACAGAGACTTAAAAAATAAAAATAGCATGTTGGTAAGTAGCCGTGGCTGGACTATAACTTGCTGTATAGTTCACATTGACTTCAAATTCATATCAGTCCCCGCAATTCACCCTCCACCATGTGGATTTACCAGTGTACCCCACCACCTTCTAGAGATCCGTGAAAATGTTCCTGCTTTCGTCTTCAAAGAAGTGTTACAGATTTAGAAAGTGAAAATATAAGACATTAATTGAATCTGAATTTTCAATAAACAAGTAATTCTAGAATTTATTAGCTTTTTCAATGAGTCAATCACTGAATTTCTTTTTAATCCCCCCAAATAATACTTCATATGTATATTTGGGAAAGTGACTAAGTTTAAGGTAACAGCAAATTGGAGAGGTTTTCTTTTCTTTCTTTCTTTCTTCCTTTCTTTCTTTGCACGTATGTATTTATGATTAGGAAGGCGGATGGTTGCAGGAGTGAGTCAGTGCTCTTCTTCTACACTGGCTACCGGGGTTAGCACACAAGTCATCAACCTTGGTGGCAAAATCCTTTACCACTAAACCAGCTCATCAGTCTGGAAAGATTGTGTTTGTTTGTTTTCTCTTACCATGCCCTTCAAGTTGGAGGAAATAAATGATTCAGTTTTGAGAACCCTGTCTGGAATTCACTTCAGAATAATAGTTCTGGCCCATAGGTTTCCAGATGATATGGATCAGCAAAAGGTGTCAAGGTTTCACTGTTCAGGGAAAGAGTGAGGTCAGGAACCCTGAGGTAGGTGTAGAATAAGAAATAAATGAAGCTCTGAGAGATGTTTACAAGGAGCTTAGAAGTCTGCATTGCTGAGCGCTAAATGAGGAAAGTAGAAAATTAAGCGTCAAATGCAATTGCAGAATTTCAAGCATAAAGGATTTAAGTCTGGCTTAACAGAAAATAGATAAAATCAGGGGCCAATATCGATTTCGAGGGATGAAGACATTAAGCCTTGCAGAATTTTAAATTTTCTATTATTCTATTAACCTAACATCATTGACTTCTCCATGAGAATTTAGAAGGAATTAAAGTAACCTTCCAATAAAAGTAGAAAACATATATACTTGTGTGTTTGTGTATATGTATATATGCAGATATATATATATATATCACAAAGAGAGAGGAAAAGAAATGGAGGCAGTAAGGCTGCATCCTTTAATCTTTAAGCCTAACAAGGGTTGGAGCAAAAAAAAACTTCCTCCCAAGAAAATAAAAGTAATTACAACTGCTGCTAAATTCATTGATATTTCTAGTGTGTACAAAGGTCTCATTTTAAGTCCCAAGGTATCCCATGTAATGGGAATAAAGATATGGGGAATAGGTGACTACAGATTAGAATAGATCTATAAATATAATGCAATTTTTTAAAGAGAGACTCATTATGGAGAGAATGGAGCAGATAGAGAATGGCTTGGTTTCTGGGGAAATCTCTCAAAGGTAGGTCAAGGAATTCCCTCTCACAGGGTAACATCTGAAAAAGAGCTTGGGTGGATACAATGAGAAAAGAAGTCCGGTGAGACAAGAGCCAAGAGGAAGAAATTGCACCCACACATTCCCGAGACCAGTGACTTGGAAAACGTTTGTCCCAGCTCTCTGTTCCTTGTCTAGAGTTTCATCTGGGCAGAGATTACTCCTCCCGCCAGCTTCAGACTTGGGTACGTATCTTTCATTGACCTCCCTTGTCTGAGATTAGATGTAGTAACATCATGTCTACCCAAGAAGTTTTGGTTGCTCTCTGTGTTTGGCCATCTGCCATCAGAAGGCATCCCTGAGAGCGGCTACTCCCAGACCTAAGGTAGAAGGACCACACACAAATCTGAGCCACAGTCTGCAGCAGGGATGCGTAACCCAACCACGAAAGCCTCAGCAAGAGTGAAGTGTTGGTTTCCGGCCATTCCTTCAGCAGAAATGTCATTGCTATGGCAGACATTGGTTCCAGTTTTGCAGAATAAGGTCAGCATACTTAGAGCAGGATACACAAGAAGAAGGATGCTGAGCTAATGACAGGAGGAATCAAAGGCACCTCAGACCACTTGAAGTTCAAGTTTGAAGCATCCTCTAAGCATGAAAACAAGTATAAGATACTCCATAGTCTCTGGGTCAGAGGCAGCAGTGATTAGTCCCAGAGTACAAAAGCAAAGAGTGTGAAGTGATTTTGTATGACAAATATTTGATAGCTGAGTAGTCAGGACTTGAGACCTTTTCGGCAGGGGATAGGATTGCAGGCTAAGAAGGATTAAGATGTTAGGGGAGCAATTCCCTAAAGTTTTAGCTCCTGGAGCTCCGGTGATTCCAGCGACCATACGTGCTCTGGGGGACTCAAGAGTAACATGAGTGCTTTCCATGCGCCAGTGTGGTGAGAATATGTGTCCCTTCTAAAATAGTCATCATTTTAGGGGGAAAGAAACACTGAAACTGCACCAAGTACTGAAAATCTCAAGGAATATACTGGATAAGAAATAACATCTGGGTGTGGAGGCTAAGGAAGGGAACTGGTGGTTCTGAGCCAGCTTGGTCTGTGTAGTGAGTTCTAGGCCAGCCTGGGTATGCAGTGGGACCATGCTAGGGAGGAAGAAAGGAAGGNTGGAGGGAGGGAGGAAGGGAGGGACATGTTTATATGTACAGACATGAATACCTATTTGCTTATCTTCTCCACACACACACACACACACACACACACACACACACAATTTTAACCCCAAGCTGTAATCACTATTAAGAAGTACAAGAGTCCCAGGCATCTTACTAGTGGCTCTGACTTGGAATAGAAGTTCACTAGAAGGACACGCTTAAAGAGAGTGGACAAGTGGCTAAAGTGTTACGTGGAATTCATTGATTCATTTATAGGAAGAAAAACTGACATCAGACTTTAAGTTTGGATATTTAGAAAAAAATAGAACTTCAAAGGAAAGAGAGACTGAATTTGGGAGGGAAATAATATCAGGTTTTAGATGTGTCCCGCACATGGTGATGGGGGGCTGTGTCGGGTGAGCAAAGGCACAAAGAGAGAAAGAGCAGCAATGATAATAGCAGTCACCAGCTAGCAGTCTGTGGGCCTTCCCAGTTGCTCGGAAGCATCTAAGGCCTTTCCCTGCCTTACCTTAGTTGGGTCATATTGAAAAAACAAACCAACGAAACAAAACAAAACAAAAACAACAAACATCCCGGTCCCATGGTGTCTTTGAGAGACACATGCTTCAGAAGCAGCGGCGTCAGGTAGATGAAACCAATCAGTCTCCTTGCAGAACAGAGTTGGAGGGCTTGATGGGAGGCTCAGGGGTGCGGAGCATTATAAATCACACCTATTCCTAGCCATTCACAGTGGTTTTCCTTAGGACCCTAAACTTTATCTGCTGTAGGCTGTCTTTCCTTTTCACTCAAAGGCTAAATTCCTAGTAAAATAGCTCTTTATTAGTATGCATCCTTGGTACTTAGTGTAGTATTTGATATCATCAGTTCTTTAGACCTTTTATACAACAAACATTTATTTGGCTAACCAGGCAAGGTGCTGGGAAATGGGCAGAACTTAAGGACAACCTGAGGTCTTTGCCAATGAAGAAACAAGCCACCACAGCAGAGAAACCAGAGGTAAAAGCGTCGCCTCAGAGTGTGGGATGGAATTACTGTGACACACGCCACATACAATGACCTTCAGTGGGCACTCAGAGACCAGAACAACTTGTGTTCTCTTTGACGTAACAGGAGGAGGAAGTATTCATTTCTGATGATTTCCACCATCAACGTAAACCCACCAGCAGAATTTTACAACAAAACTAAATTCTTTCTTAGCTCAAGTGAATAAATATCCAAAATCAAAGTGTCTATGGGGCTAAATTCCCTCCAAAGGCCTGAAGAGAAGACTGCTTCTTGGCCTCTTCCAGCTTGGAACTCTAATATTCTCTGCTTGTGGCAGCTGATGTCAAGTTCTGTCTCTATCTTCATGTGGTCTTGCTCTCTGTCTGCCTGTCTGTCTCCTCCTAGAGCAGTACTTACTTCTCAACCTTCCTAACACTGCAACCCTTTAATGCAACCCTTTAATGCAACTTCCTATGTGCTGATGACCCCAGCCATAACTTCCTAACTTTAGTTTTACTATTGTTATGAATTGTAATGTAAATATTTTCAGAGCTAAAGGAGCGGGGTTGTGACCCACATGTTAAGAACCACTGTCCTTCGAGGACTTCATCATTGCATTAGATCTGTCATAAATTCAAGAATCTTTAACTAATGTATTTGAAAAGACCCTGTTCCCAAGTAAAGTCATAGTCTAGGCTCTGAGATTCACAGCAGACAGGGAACAAAACAAAACACTCTTCTTCATCAGGAACAACTGGCGGCAAATAAACGCTACCTAAACTGGGCCAGTGGAAATGTTGGAGCTCTTAGGATGGGGCACACACAGGAAACAGAAGCCCAGTCCAGCCATTGCCTCTCCCTCTGTTGCTCATGCATTCTGGTCTGTCCAGGTCACCAGCATTCCTTGGGCCACAGACGGGCCTGTCAATAAGACTAATGGCGGGGCCACTGTCAACCCCTGTATCTTTCCATCTTCACAGTCAGAAAAGAACAAATCATGTCACCCAAATTTGGCACAGGATACCTTTGGACTTACTGCGCTATCTGTCCCTGCAAAAGAGAGCCATGCTAAAGAAATCCTGGAAAAGAGATTTTTGGAAGTGTTCTCTTCAAAGACTCAATAAGGGAACCAAAAGGGACAAAGTCATTACCAAGGTAAAGAGTCGAAAAGAAATGTTTCACTTAGAATATTTCACAACTATTTATAAAAAGAACAGTTGTTCTTTTGATAAAGCAACAATTTAAGACACTTAAAGCATTAAGACCAAAATCAAAGGGAGCAATTAATTTGACTGATGGGAAAACACAAGCGAGGCATCCATCTTGATGACTAGGATAGACTAGAACTCAGCTTTCTTAAGTGAAGTTTGCCGTGGGATCTCTACTCTGAATTCCCAACATAGGATGTGAATAGTGAGGGGTGAGTGACTTTTCCCTGGAGGTTAGTGAATATTTTACGCTTTGTAGTACAAGGGGCAAATATGAAGACATTATACCATATTCTATTTTAAATACATTTAAAATACAATAATTTAAGAAAGAGTGGGAAAGCCCTCTTCTTAACTCAAAGAATGAACCAAATACAGCTGACAGGCTGTATTTGCTTTGGAAACCCCAGCTTTCTAACCTCTGGATCCTTCAAAGTTGCCCCTTTAGTAGACTTGGGCTTTCCTTACGTTCACAATCCAACAGTCTTCAGTGGTTAAGGCTGCTGCAGTTATCCAGTTGTGCTGTCCTCTTACCCACAAGAAGATGGAAACCCAGGAACAAGAAGCCGCTGACCAGCAGTTCTTCTGCTATGGTCTCCATCAAATCTCAAATGGAAACACAGGTTCTGGCCCCCAGCCCCAGATCTGCATCTCTGGTCCACGATGACTCTTCCAGAGCCTCTGCTAAGCTGGCCTCAGTCATAGAGTGAGCTCCCTTCAAAAGTGGATGGAAACAATGGGATGAACTTGAGCAAGAACTATGGCAGTGGTGGCAAGAAAGGACTTGGTCTGTTTGACACATTCACCTCTTCAAGGTTTCTGGTGCTACAACCTAGCAACCTCCCAACACCTCCATAAATGGCAATAATGCCACTAATGGTGACATGTGCAACATGTACTCCACACCCGCCCAATGCTATTCTATTGCTGCCTTTTAAAGCATTCACGCATCTAAAAAAATTCCAAAAGAGAATATATATAGATAGATATATAGATATATAGATATATGGATATATATGTGTGTGTGCATATATATATATGTGTGTTAATATATACAAAATATATATGTATATGAAAATTTGCTTTTACAAAGCATCTGAACACATTGCCAAGGCACATCACATTACCTAATTCATTTGTTATTATTGAGGCTAGGGTTTAAAGCTTATAATTCATGGCTGCTGCATGCCTCTATAAATTAAAATAAGGAGGGTGTCCGAAATAGCTCATAGGAATGGCGTTCCACCCATGAAGCCAAACACTCAAGGTGGAGAAGAGCCAGCATGGCATGTAAAAGCTTTTGTGTGATAATTTCTTGTGTTTCTTGGCACAAATCAGACACCTCCCTCGCCCTCTGCAGAGGGTGATTTACTCTGTTCTGTTATGAATTTTGACGGTGTTTCATCAAGACCCTGCACCTGGTACCAGATGCTCATTGTCAGACCACCATGGAAACAGAAATCCTTGCTGAAGTGCCGCTGACTGCCCTGTTACAAATAAGAAAAAATAAGAATGGAAAAACGTCCAATCCAAACACTAAATACTAAAAAACAAAGTCCATTTTCGTGTGTCTAAGCAAAACAAGCAGCATTGTTCTAATGAGAATAAAATAAGTGTTGGAGGCTGCTCCAGCCTTACACTTCAATCAGATCAAAATACTGCCCAGTCTTACAACCCCAGTTTTCAAAACTGCATAATAAATAAAATATAATAAGTAAAATTCTTAATTTATAAATCAAACCAAAACAGCCAATGGACTCCATGTACTCTGAAGAGAATTCTCTAACCTCGAAGATAATTCTACCAAAAGATATCAGAAGGCATTCAAAGCTGCCTGTTTAGGACACTGATTTTTTTTATTTTTCTTTACTAATCATAGCCTTTTACTGGAGCTCCTTTGTGTTGTAGATCTTCTCTCCAGCTGAGTATTCCAATCTGCAGTTCTCGACTTTCAACGGCCTGAGCTTCAACACATTTAGCACTGATGAAAATGGTTCAAGTTCATCCTGGAACGCATGGCTCCAAAACACCAGATGGCATTTGGAAACCTTTTCAGGACTGTGGAAGGGGTAAGTAAACTCTGTTGGAGAATCGTTCTCAGGGTCATTGCTTCTCTTCTCCAGCTGTGCATCAGGAATCCCCAGTGAGCTAGGCAGAAAAGGGATGTGGTACCCACGCCCAACCCTAGACCAGTGAACCTTCCTCTCAAGGGAATGCTACAATGCTTCTCTGTTCTATAAGGTTTGGGAACCACTGACCTAAGTTCTATCCTATCCCCCATGACCCTCAGCTTCCTCTAGCTCCCAAGTGGAACATTAACATATACTGTTGTATAGTACCTTCTCTGAAACACTGAGGACAGATGTGTCTCAGAATTCAGAAATTGTTTTCATGTATGTGTTAAAATAGGTAACACCCTCAAAAGAGCCTAGGGCAACAGCACCCCATAATCAAACACATTAACATTCTGCAACCAAACAAACACCCACACCACGTAGGATAAACAGCATCTATAAATAACCTTATCTTAGTTGAGGTCAGGTTTTACTTCTAATGAATTAAGAAACTTTTCTTTTCTAGTTCAGAGCTTGGAGAGGTGGACAAGAAATTCTACATCTGTGTTAGCTAGGTAACCCCTTACCCCAAAACCACACATTTAACACAGATGAAAACACAGATCCTCCCAGGACGAGCTTAGGCTCTAACCAAGGAATAGGATGAGAGGAATGTCGATAGTCAGCCACAGCCAAGTCAGTTCTCAGAGAAGGCTTACTAGCATACAGATTCTCAAAACACTCACAAAAATACTAATATACTTGGTTACAGCAATATCCCAGAGAATTAACTAGGCAGAGACAGTGATCATAGGCCTATTTAAGTAGGTAATAATTTAAAAGTAATCGTGAAAAAAGGAGGAGGCAAATAGATTCCCAAGCTAGCACTGATTATAACTGAAAATTGGTTTGGAAAGTATGCTGATGCAGTTTTGAATAGATTAGAAAAGAGTTGGAAGGAAGAGGAAGGCACCGAGATACGCCGCAGTGGCAAAGCATCATTGAGACAGAGAAACTAAAGCTGCTTCCCAAAAGCTGTGTGTGCTTTCCCTTTCAGCGGATCCCTTCTTCCTCCTCAGGTTAGCCATGAGGCTCACAGCTCAAAGAACCTTCTCTGTATTTCACCTGTGCCAGCCTCCTGCTCCGGTTCCATCCCAATACCAGCTGAGCACAGTCCCAACTACAGCTAAAGCTTCGCTGATGTGGCACTCCATCATAAACCACTTTATAGTGCTTGATTGATGGAGCTGCAACATATTGTTTTCTATGACTTAAGGTTTTCCCCACTTTTACACTTCATCTTTGAATCCGATTATAACCTAGAGGAATTATTTTTATAACCCTCACATTTCCCCTCAATACCTACTACCATGCATCTTATGATTTAAACTTTCAGTATTTTGATTTCATTTGACACCTAAACCTAAATTGTGAATCAAAGAAAGCAAGAAACATATGAATCTCCAGTTTTCCTGGTTTAAGAGTATGGGTGCACAGGGGACATACCTAAACAAGCTGATTGCCAACATCAAAATTAAATGGAGAGAACCTCAAAACAATGCTACTAAAATCAAGAACAAGACAAGGTTGTCCACTCTCTCCACACCTATTCAATACAGTACTTGAAGTTCTAGCTAGAACAGTAAGACAACTAAATTGGAAATCAAGGAGATACAAATTGGAAAAAAAGAAAGTCAAAGTATCATTATTCGCAGATAATAGTATACATAAATGGCCCCAAAATCTCTACCAGGGAACTCCTATAGCTGGTAAACACTTTAGTTGCATGGCTGGATACAAAAATATCAGTAGCCCCCTTATGTACAAATAATACAGTCTGAGAAAAGAATCAGAGAATCAACATCCTTTACATTAGCCTCAAATAATATAAAATACTTGTTGTAACCAGGCAAGTCAAAGACCTGTATGACAAGAACTTCAAATCTTTGAAGAAAGAAGTTGAAGAAGATATCAGAAGATGGAAAGATCTCCCATGTTCATGGATTGATAGTATTAACCTAGTAAAAAATGGCCATCTTACCAAAAGCAATCTATAGATTCAATGCAATCCCCATTAAAATCCCAACACAAATCTCTACAAACCTTGAAAGAACAGTACTCAATTCATGTGGAAAAACAAAAAATACAGGATAACTAAAACAATCCTGTATGGGGGAAAAAAAACTGAAGCTATCACTATCCCTGATTTCAAGTTCTACTATGGAGCTATAGTAATAAAAAACACATGGTACTGGCATAAAATAGGTGAATCACTGGACTTTAATAAAAGACCCATATATAAATCAACACATCTATGGACACCCGATTCTCCACAAAGAAGCCAAAATTATAGAATGGAAAAAAGAAAGGATTGTTAGCACATAGTGCTGGTCTAATTGGATATCAGCATGAAGAATGTAAATCTATCCATACCTATCAAGTCTGAGTGAATCAAAGACCTCAGTACGAATCCATAATCACTGAACCTGATGGAAGAGAAAGTGGAAAATAATCTCAAACACATTTGCACAGGAGACAACTTCCTGAATAGAACACCAGTAGCACCTACACCAATATTGACAATTAATAAATGGGACCTCATAAAACTGAAAAGCTTCTGTAAGGCAGAGGACACTGTCAATAGGGACAAAGCAAAACAGCAGCCTAAAGAATGGGAAAGGATCTTTACCAACCCCACATCTGACAGAGGATTGATTTCCAAAACATATAAAGAACTCAAGAAACTGGATATCAACAAACCAAATAACCCAATTAAAAGATGGGGTACAGATCTAAACAGCGAATTCTCAACAGAAAAATCTCAAGTGATAAGAAACATTTAAGGAGATATTCAACATCCTTAGCCATCAGTGAAATACAAATCAAAATGACTCTGAGATTCCATCTTATACCTGTCAGAATGTCTAGGATCAAAAATACAAGCAGCACCTCATATGAAGAGGATGTGGAGTAAGGGGAACACTCCTCCATTGCTGATGGAAATCCAAACTTGTACAGCCACTTTGGAAATCAGAAAACTGGCAATCAACCCACCTCAAGAGTGATACCACTCTTGGACATACACCCAAAGGATGCTCATTCATACTATAAGGACACTTGCTCAATTATGTTCATAGCATTTTTATTTGTAATAGCCAGAACCTAGAAACGACCTAAATGTCCCTTAACCGAGGAATGGGTAAAGAAATTGTGCTACATTAACACAATGAAGTACTACTTAGTGGTAAAAAAAATCACATCAGGAAATTTGAGGGCAAATAGATTGAACCAGAAAAATCATCCTGAGTGAGGTAACCCAGACCAAGAAAGACAAACATGGTAGACACTCAATTATAAGTGGATATTAGCTATAAAATAAAGGATAACCATGCTATAATCCACAGCACCAGAAAAGCTAGGTAACAAGGAGAGTTTATGGGGGACACCCAGATCTCCCTGGGAAGGGGAAATAGAAGAGATTTCATGAGTGGATTGAGGACGAGTCAAGATGGGAACAGGAGCAATCCGGTTGGGAGGGGGAAGAGGGAGAGGGAACACTGAAAGAGATTATTGGAAAGAGGGGTGGACATTTCAGGGTCATGCAAAAACCTGGCACAAGGGAATCTCCCAGAAACCTACAAGGAAATCCCCAGCTTATACTTGCACAAAGCAGATACGTGGCCTGCTCTGGTCATCTGTGATCAGATTGTTGCCTAGCTCAATTGTCATCAGAGAGGCACCATCTAGCAATTGATGGAAGCAGATGCAGACCCATGTCCAAACATTAGGTAGAGTTTGGGAAATCCTTCAGAGGAGAGGGAGAAACTATTGTAGGAGCCAGCAGGAGATGGGGAGAGAGAAGGGAGAAGGGGAGGATTGGGGAGAGCTTGGGGGAATGGGATAATT
>LOEQ01004469.1:0-16402 GCA_001685075.1 Bramus lutescens
CTGGATGGAGGGGGGAGGACCTTGAACTTCCCACAGGGTAGGAAACCCTGACTGCTTTTAAGACTGGAGGGGGGGGGAGAGGGAGTGTGGAAGGAAATGGGAGGAGGGGAGGAGGTAGTAATTTTTAATAAAGAAAGAAAGAAAAAAAAAGATTTCTGAATAAAGCAGCAAGAGTCTCTAGTGAGCTTTCCTCATTGTAAGTATTTATGTTTATAAACTTCATAATTTCATGTTTTGTTAAGACTCCCTTATCCCAGATGGAAGAAGCTATGGGCCCCAGAAAACCCATATCTGCTCCTGAGGAGTGGAACACTGGCCCTGAAGAAGCAAGGGGAAAAGAATGTAGTAAACCTGCATGTGGTGGCAACAGCTAATTAGCCCCAGCTGAGGCAGGAAGACCCAAGAAAGAGCTCAGAAAAATTGGGATTACCAGTTAAATTTCCAACTTGTGAAAAGTAATTAAAGAAAAGATTAAAGTAATGTGTGGTGCTGCATGCATTTAATCCAAAAGCTCTGAAAGCAGAGGCAAGTGGATCTCTGAACTTGAGGCCAGCCTGGTCTACAGATCCAATTTCAGGACAGCCGAGCTTAGGCAGTGAAGGAAACCATTGAAAACAGAAAGCTGGTGAAGATGTAACTGAAAGAGGGAGCCATGTTCCAGCCCCAGTAAACAGCAGAACTTGGTGGATTTGGCCACGAGGTTCTGGAGTTACAGACAGAAGAAAGGGGTTATGATATTTGCCTCCTTGACTAAGAAAAACCAAGCATGTATCAGGGTGTCCCAGAATGGAGGCCTAGAGAGGCCAGTTTGTGAAGTTGTAAAATTCCAGCCTGGATTGCCTTGGAGATCCCAAGATGTTGCCGATGCCAGAGCCAGGGGATGCCTATTGAGGAGAGCTGCTAATATGGAGTGGAACCAGCCCCAGAGAAAGAAGTTGTAGTCAATAAAGCTGAAAGGAGCTGGAGATCTGAACAGCGTTTGACACCAGACCCGGAGATGCAGAGTCTGGAGTTTGCCTAGCTTATTTTCAGTCTCACTTTGTTCCAATCTGTCCTCACTAGGCTCCCTTCCCTACATTTTGGACTGGTAATGTAATGTATGTCCTATGCCATTGTATGTTAGAAGCATGTAAGCTGTTTTTTTTATATTTTGATTTTATAAGCAATTACAATTAAGAAATTGAATGAAGCTCAAAAAAAGACTTTGAACTTTAGACTTGTAATCACTGTTGAGACTATGGGAACATTTGAAGTTGAACAAAATGCATTTTGCAATATGATATGGTTATAAGCTTATGGGGGCCATGGAGTGGAGTGTGAAGTTTCAAATGTAATTGGCCCCCATAAGCTAGTATGGTGTGTCACTATTAGGAGCAGAGCCTATTGAAGTAGGTAGTTGTGACCTTGTTGGAGGAAGTGTGTCTCTATGGGGGTAGGCTTGGAGGTGCCCTATGCTGAAGATACTGCCTACTGTCCTAGACCACTTCTTGTTGCCTGCAAGATGTGGAACTCTCAACTACCTTTCAAACACCATGTCTGCTAGCATGCCACCATGTTGCACCATAACTAAACTTCTGAAAATGTAAGCGACCACAATTCAGTGTTTTCCTTTATAAGTGTTGCATGGTCATGGTATCTCTTCACAAGAATAAAATCCTTAGGACAATGGGGAAAATTTAGAAATTGCTGTATGATAGTGACTGGTGTACGGCCCTCCACACATTGTCCTTCATTCCTGCAAGGTTAAATTAAAGATAACTCTTCTTAGATAATGTTTCCAGGCCTTGGACCATCACTCAGAAATCAGTCCCCAGGAGGACTTGGTCATTCCCATCACTGAGACAGAGTTGTGAAAGACTTTGGAAGTGATCTTCCCTACATGTAAATAGTTAGATTATAATTCTGACTGTCCAGAAAAGGTTAATTCAAGTCTTACAATGAAACTCTTAAAAAGAGGGGGTAGTGTGGGGATAGATGGGTACGAGTGTGGATGGCTAGAACTGTCAACAGTCTCTACAAGAGAAGCTGGAATTTGTTTATTCAACCTAGGTTCTTTTGATTGTTGTTAGTTTGTTTGTTTTTTTAATGTGAAACCTTGTTGTTTCCTTGGAGAAGAAAAAAGCCAGTATTATCAGTATTATTGGGGAAAATTTTCCAATAAGGTCATGTTTGATGCATTCACAGAAAGCTCTTTGAATCCTAGAGTTCTGAATATTTGTCATTTCAGAGTGAAAAAGAACAGCAGGCCATAATTCTTCTCTCAGCCTACCCAAACATTCACAGTGACAGCTTACTTTGCTTTTTTTGATTCTTGTCTGACCTCTCAATTGCTCTTCAGTGCAGAACTCTTAGGGCCAGAGGTGGATCGTAAATTCTCAGAAGACTACAGGGGTGAAAATGGCCTAAAGTCTGCCAGCATCAGAGTTGCCTTACAGTAGGGCTGTGGAATGCCTTTCTAAATCATATCTATAAGCAAAACAAGAAACTAAGTCTTTCTAGTCATTTGTTCTAAGGCAAGAAACTTCTTCCTTAGGTCTTATTAAAATAAGAGAGTTCACACTAAACACTGCGGCTTAAAAAAATAAGCCATGATTGCTACATCCCTGATTATCTGTTCCCAGCAATGGTGAAAACTGGACCAGTTACATAATCTTAGGTGAAGTCTATGCAACCCACACACAGTTCAATTCATTTCTGAATGCTTCTGATAATCTGACAAGTCATTCAGTCACTTCTTCCCTGTTTACTGAGTTGATTGGTCAGCCCCATATCTGGCATGGTGTCTGACCTCAGATCAGCACAGACACATAACAGCAGTCGAAACTTAGGACACCTGCAGTTGTGGCTCCCCATATCCCTGAACATGTGTGAGCACCAAGCACTGCAGTCCTCACAGTACCTGGCCTGGGGGGATCAAAGTTACGAGGGCTGCCCCTGCAAAAATTCTCTCACCTTTGAAGGAGAAACTGCTGCACAGGAATTCCTTTGGCAAACTTCTCTCTGCTATGTAGAAAATCTAATTAGAGGATTACCTGATTGTACACATTGATCTCTACCCTAATAGGTATTGATTACCTGACATGCCATGGCTTTCTTTTAGGTACACTGCAAAGGGAAGCCAACAGACATTTTTCACACACCAGGATAGTAGCTTAATCTATTACTTTAGAAGTAGCCAAGGCAGCCTGATTAATAGAGTCCAGCCAGCTTCAGACCCTGGGTGGAAAGGCAGAGAAAAACAAAAGCATTGCAGTACTTTACAAATGGCCCTGACTCAGGGGCACGAGGGAAAAGATGCTTTAGAAAACAGCAGGCCAGGAGAAACAGTGTACATCTACTCTCTTTAAAGTTTGTAGCTGAACCCGAGAGCTAATCTGACATAAAACAAGATTGATCTGATATGAGTTTTCTTTGACATGGGACCCTTCATAAGAAAATAAAGACCAAAAGTGGTAGCCAAAAGGAAATGCTTTTATACTAGTTTGCACAAAGAACAGAATGGTAAAAAGAATTTAAACTATGTGACGAAATTAACAAAAGTAAGAATTATTATTGTTTTTTATTTATGTATGAGCATATGCATGTGTGTGTGTGCACATGCATGTGCATATGTGTATGTGTACATGCTTCTTCCAGACATGTTCACCATAGTTTTGAACAGGATCTCTTGGTAGCCTGGAGCTAGCTCTCCAGCACAGCTTGGCTGCCTGGCCAGGAAGTCACAGAATCCTCCTGTCTCCATCCTCTCAGTGCTGGGATGACAAGGGCACACCACCACACCTGGCTTTTCACATGAGTTCTGGAGACCAAACTGAAGGCCATGTGATTGAGCATCAAGACTTTACTCCAACCCCTGGAAAGAGGATTTTGTTTGGTTTGTTTCTTTGCATTAAAAGAAAACAGATTTCTCCTCTCTCTCAGAAACCATTGGTTACTGGGTGCCTATAATTCTTCATCTAGGGATGGGGCCCTGTGAAACTTCCTCCACATTCCTGAGATTTCATAGGTGATTTTTAGCAAGATGAGATGTAAATTTTCTCCATCTCAACTACCCATTCTGACCATAAGAATGTGATCTTCTTATAATACAAGGATTCTATCTTTTGTGTGCTGACTTCTTCTCCTGCTCTTGGGAAGAAGAACAAAAGAATCAGGCACCTGATGGATTTTTTTTTCTAGCTCCTTCAATTTAAAGTTACCATAATGCCTTAGAGGTGGGTTTGTAGATGGCATCTTCTGCTGCCCTTTAGTAGGACCAGACAGAGGGCAGTATAGGCAGATGTTGGTACATGTCCCTAGTACAATGAGCAGACATCCCCATGTGTGCTCTTGAGACCTGTCAATTGCTGACTTTGATATTGGCATCTTTTTTATCTTCTTTCATCAATAGGACTGGACTTCCCACCCCAACCTCAACCCAGAAATGGGTCCTACCGACTTCTGGTGGTTTAAGCCTTACTTGTAGGCAAGGCATTCCACAACATGGGAGGAAACGTTCCTGACTGTGATTGACAGAGCCGGATCTGGTCCCCCTCCTCTCCTGGTAACCACTAGTCAGCAACCAGACCCATTCATTGCTCCAGTTGCAGAACAAGTTTTCTACGCTGACCTCACCATATGCAATGGTAGTAGAGGGCAGATATTGAAGATATTTCAGATAATTTGCACTCCTGTAGATGGGAAGCAAACACGCACTTATAAATCAGCCAGAGCACACAGAGGCAGAGGAAGGAGGCAATTGGTCCAACATTGCTGCAGCAGCCACTCCCACAGGAGCCATGGCACATAACTTCCAACATGTGTTTTCCCCACCAGAGTGTCCCACATTAAAGGAAAACTATAGCTGCCTGAATTATACAGTATTTCCCTTAACAATCTCCATTTCACTTAACCTCAGTAAAGACATGGCTCAGCATTGAGAAATGGGACAATTTATATAACGTCACAACTTTCCCTTGGCATTAATTTCTAAGTCAGACAAATTACTATACTGTGTTGACCCAATGGAACCTTAGAAGGTTATAAGACCTTTCTGGGCTCTAGCTAAGGGGTTAAGAGTCAGAGTCTTGCAGAGGGTGTCACTCTGCATGTCCACTATCTCTTCGGTGCCAGACAGTCTCGGGATTGCTGCAGGACACCTGCGCAGTGCAGCAGCTTAGTCCTGTGGCTATACTGCCCATACACACACAGCAGGGTCTCCATGACTTACAACATCTCAGGCTTGGAGAGGCTTTGAGGAACTTCATTGTCATTCTAATCTGTGGAGGGGTTGTGAAAGTTCTCAACCCAGTCAAAAGGACAAGGGGATGGCAGCCTAGCTTTGCACATGTAGTTTAAACACTATTTAGAGGGGGAATGGAAGTTACAGATTTGCTGCATCTTCTCTTTGAAATGATCTTATCTCTGTAAATTTTCAGAACTTTGATGCATCTGTCTTGAAATCTGTCCTTCTCAATTAGAAAATGGATTTAGCCTCAACTATTCCTACAACTAAGGTATGTCATTTAGCATAACAACTCCCTTATCTTCAGAGCATGGGTCATTTTAATGTTTAATAGTTACTGGGGATTTAAATTTGAAATTCCTTGCTTATCTTATACTTCTGCAGTTGCCCTAGTGGAAGACAGAGCTCTAATTCATGACTACATGACAACATATAGCACTCCCAAGTATAACCCAATTGCCTAGAAAAGGTGTGGGGTCTAGAAGCGCCTTCTACTAAAGTATCTTATGTTTAGAAGACATTGAACAGATGTGACAGCAGAAACCTCTGCCTAGTTCTTCTTCTATTCCAGGAGTCATCTACAGCTCCAGGAAGCTGTCAGATTCAACATTAAGTCCCATAAACTTTGGAATTCAAATGTCTTATAATTTACAGCCTAAGACTTAGCATAAACTTTTCCAATAGTCACAGTCTCCCCTTGTGAGCGTAAAAAGACTCTTTTCTAGGCAGATTTGCCTAAGGCTAAATTTACCTACCCTTTTAGCTGCTCATCTCATATGCCAGCCATCAATTCTGTGTCCACTCTAGGAGGGTCGGTCTCCTCTTAGGTTCATGCTAACTTTTGAATTGGAGCAGGAAAACAAACAAAACATAACCAAAAACCTATGTTACTTAAGAAACCAGCATGTAAGAGAACACATTACCCTCTTGTCATACAGGACCTACTTCTCTTTCGTAACGCTTTTGTAAAATATAAAATATATAATTTGATATAATTTAGTAACACCAAAAACCCAGCATTATATTTATGTTCATAATTCTAGAATAGCAATAATAATTGTTATTTAAAGAACTATTTTAAACATAATTTTTAAATAATTAATAATACTATAAATAACTATAATTATTTATAACAATAATTTTTGGGCCGGGTTGTTGTGACTCATGCTTTTAATCCCAGCACTCGGGAGGCAGAGGCAGGGGGAGTTCTTTGAGTTTGAGGGCAACCTGGTCTACAGAGCAAGTTCCGGGACAGTCAGAGCTGTTACACATAGAAACCCTGTTTCAAAACAAGCAAGCAAACAACAACACCTTGTTTTAGAAGCAGAAGTATGGCACAGAAAAATGCAATGAAACGTTAAAGTTGTATTTGCTGTGAAAAAAAATGTCGAAGCACTATGACTGTGTATTAGATCTCGGTTGTTTGTGGTGGGAAAATGCCATCACAGACACACACAAGCCTTCAGTTGAGTATGCACATGCCATACATTATAGTGAATTGTCATTATTGCATATCAGGCTTCTTGAGGTCTTAAGCACTGATAACCAAATGCTGATCTTCCAGTTATCAAAGAATTATTAGTGTTTATCAGATCTAAGAAACAAGGGAAGAAAATGGAGAGAAAGGAGTGGGGAAGAGTGTGTATGCTATTGTGAAGCTGTCATAATCTTTCTCTCAAAGATTTTTGTATTCATCCTACTGTTTTGTAATGTTTTCTTTCTTCTTATGAAATGATAGAGAAGGAAGCAGTTTTGTTTTTCATTGTTCTCTTGCTTCTTCGTTTTTGGAGAAGACCCTGTTATGTATTTCAGGCTGACTCTAAGCTTTCCTTCTTCCTGCTCTGTATTGTAAATAGCTGTGGTGACAGACATGTGCCACTGTGCCTGAAGTGGACTGCTTTAATTTTCCAAAACAAAATGCTGAAATCCTGATGCATTTCCAAATTAGCAAGTGACAGAGATATTTTATTCCACCTTAAAATTCATACTTTAGAGGTATACAATCTTATAAATGCTCTGAGCTGATGTCAATAGTTCATACTAATTCTTCTCCATAGATGCTCTTCTACCTCCTCACATGGACTCACATTTTCTAGAGACAGTGCCTTTATTCCAAGATATTTTTTCTTCAGCGTCAGAAATCTTTTTATTGTCTTCAACTGTCCCTTTGAGCCAAACCCCAAAATAGAGCCTTGGGAAGAGGAAAATTTAGTCTTGGAGGAGGAGAAAAAATGACTTGGAAGAAAATCACATATATAACAGACTGGTATTATTTAAGGAAAGGAATGAAATTCCCTTTAGGTTTTGTAAATGAATTAGTCTGGGTAGCCAAAGGTTTAGTTAAGATCAAACAGTTTGTTAATGACATCCAGTACTCAACAATTTAAAATATCTTGCTCTTGAGAATTATACATAAGACTTTGGACAGAAAGAAGATTCAGACAGGTCTAGAAATGGACCCCATAAACATTTTCAGTGTCCAAATTATGTCACGTATTCTATTGCTGCAGAGACCAAAAAAGGAGTTCTTCCCTGCTCCAAAGAACACAGAATCATGAAACAGTGTAAAAGTAAAATGGCAGAATACAAACATCACTCAGAACTATAGAAACAACCACATCTACTTGAAGAATCTAAAAAATGCATGAGCAAGGAAGGAATACTTAACCTGGGAGAGGAAGGATAAGCAGGACTCGCCCCAGGGGGAGTTAATCATCACCTAAGACATTTGTTGGCTGTTAAGAAAACAATGTTTGGAGAGAAAACCTAATGACCTCAACTCCAAAGCACTGAACCTCAGGAAAGTTTGAGATGCTCAGAGAAGACAACTTAAAAGCAATTTTACCACACAAAATATGATTAAACATACACACACACACACACACACACACACACACACACACGAGCGAACTAACGAAAGCAGGCTTACAGAGTCCATCATCACAGAGAGTAGAGCTGGAAGAAAACATTTTCACTCTTTAACACGTTATAAAATTCTTTGCATAAAAATTCAATATGGCATCTGGAGACTTAGTAGGTAAGAGTACTTCCTACTCCTGCAGAGGACTGGAGTCTGGTCCCCATTACCTATGCCCAGTCGCCCAGAACTGCACGTAATTCTAGCTCCAGGAGATCTGAGGCCTTCTTCTACCCTTCAGGGGCACCTTCCAACCTACACACAGACACACACAAGTATAATTAATTAAAAATAACATGCATCTTTTTGCATTATATATATTTATATATGTATGTGTGTGTATGTTTTTGTAAGTTCAAAATGGGTTTACTTTGAACTCTGGTCTGAGAGACCATTCACTTTATGAATCCTGATGGGGAACTTAATTTCCATTGACAATAATGATGACCTAAGAGATAAAACAAGAAGATACTCTGAAGCCATGTATTTTAACACTGTGAGAATGACATAATTTGCAGGTTGTGGTAGCACATGCCGGTAGGATTGGCTGAAGGAGGCGGAGGCAGGAGAATCACAAGTTTGAGGCTACGCATTTTAAAAAAAAGTGACATAATTCAATACCATACTTGCTTTTTATGACTCACAGACATGTGTGATCAACCAACAGCCAAAAGTTTACAGATATAAAAAGAATATTTACCTTGGTTTATGAATACTAAGGAAAAACAATATTGAAGCAGAATATGGTGACCTCCCTTGAGAAAGCGTGTGCAGAGAATCAGTCGGTAATACTTGATAAGTACTTGCCCATTCTTTCCATGTTAGCAAAGGCAGAAAACTTTGTTTGGGATCTAGGCCATTCTACAGTGAAAGCAGCTACTTACTTTATGGCAGGCTGCATCAGCACGGGGCAGTTCTTGGCATGATCTCTTCTCTCAGCCTACCAGCTCCAAGTTCCTAACAACACCCACTCCTAGTGCATAAACTTGGACCTCATTGTCTTAGCCTCCAACTGCCATTAAACATGATCACGATGCAGATAGTAGCAGCACAACTCTATTTTGTTTAATAAATGTAGCCCAAAATACATAAAAATAAATGAGTTTGAGCCAACAATACCTAGCAGCACTGTCAGCCCACATGCTTGGAATGCATGTGTGGAAATCCCCAGAAGGCATGGATTCTAGAAGAATAGGTATTGTCTATTTTGTTTTATTTTATTTTTTATTTTAACTCATGCCTCAAAAGTTTCAACCCAGAAGTTTGAAAAATAACCTCAATGGGTAATTTGGTTTATAATGACCTCTGATGCTACACTTAAACTTACTGTACAAAAATGCTCTCTCCTTTTCCTGAGGCATCTATTTTGAGTTCCTTGGCACTATCTTAGCATGCATTAAAACTGGGATTTTTTTAAAGAAAAGCTTGGAAGAGATGCAGAATAATTTTCTGTTATGTGTGCCTGAGAAGCAGAAAAATATTTCAGAGAAAGACAGTTATAGGAAAAATTTGAAATAGGACTGATAGAGAATTTAATTTTTGTGGTATTGATCTACAGAACAAAATGCTGCTTCCAAGCCTCACCATGTCATCAGTCAATACACCCAACATCTGTGATCTCTGCGTATCTCAGCTGCATCCAAGGTTTTCTTGTTTATATTGCTGAGTAATTATGAAATATAATCCCAAAGTATTTCAGATGATGCTGTTTTGTCTCCTTCCTGGACACCAACAAAACTCGGGAGGAACCCCTTCTAAATGATCTCCAGTAGTAACCCAGCAGATTTTCTCTATGTACAAAATTACCATAAGTTATTTCTCTGGGTAGCTTGTTTTACCAATTCATGACCAGAAAATAAGGAGCCTCCACTAAAAAGAAAGAGATCAAAATATAAAATGGGGGCAGTCATTGAAGATTCTCTTCTCTTGGTCAGCCTTTCTCCAGCTCAATCTCTCTCTCAGCAAAATATGCCAAGATAGTCTCACAGAACACTACACTAAAAAATATTGCTTCTATATACATTGGCATGATGCATTGTTTAGGAAGAACATTGTCTTCTCCCAGAGGCCTGCAGGAACTGTTCAATGAAACACAATGAGGCAAACCCAGTGCAGCAAACCATAAAAATGGCAGTCATGGTATGGTTTACAGAGGTTCAAGTGCAAATCTGAAGCTTCAGTTTGAAAAAGTCTGACTCCTGCAGAGACTCAATTCTTTAAGGTGTAGGAGTAATCTTTCCCTTTACAGGAAAATTGGAATGGAAATTTTTGAAATCATGGGATGGTCCATTTTAAAGCTAATTAGGAAAACAGGGCCATAATCTTAAAGGAAACCTCAACAGACAGCGATCTGGCTACCCATAGAACTGATATATTTCTTGTTCTCTTTCCTTTTGACTTCTCTGGGCAACTAAATGAGCAGAGGGTCTTTGCGCCACTCTCCTCTGGTCTCAGAATTTGCTTTGGTTCTGTACATGACCTCCTTTGCTACTTAGATCATTAGCTCACTATCAAAGTCTAAGCTGTGTAAGGCTGTAGTGGCATTTCAGTTGTATTTTAATAAATAAAGCTTGCCTGGGGATTGGAAGAGTAAAATAGCCAGAGTGGTCAGCCAGGCAGTGGTAACATAGACCTTTAATCCCAGTAGCCACACTAGTTGCCATTGAAACCAGGTGGTGCATGATTTTAATCCCAGTGGTGCACACCTTTAATCTCAGCCCTAGAGAGGATTGTGAAATGGGGAGGAAATATCTCTCAGTCAGTCTCATTCTGAGATTCCTGGAGGAAGGATCGCCATTTTTGGACCAAGGTCGAGGTAAGAGCAAGTGACTGGCTGCTTTACTTTTCGGATCTTCAGGTTGAACCCCAATTTCTTTCTCTGAGTTTTTATTAATTCTGCATCACAAGACTCCAAAAACCCTTTTCCCTTACAGCTTTCCACAAGAAACTTAACAAATAAAGCCATACACATCAGCCCAGCATGGTGGCAAACATCTTTAATTCTAGCACTTCAAAGACAGTAAGAGGCAGACAGAGCTCCCTGGTTTCAAGGCCAGCCTTGTCTACATGGTTACATATATGCAGGTATGTATATATGTTTGTGATTGTTATGTGATGAAAGTGCATATATATAAACATATATCCACATGTATATGTTTGTACACATACATAGATGTTTACATTAGATGGTCAGACACACCTGCATAGCCAACACTTAGAGGAGTTTCCTCCTGCTGAGGCACAACTCACATGGAGACACATCGCAGGATGATGTGCAGAGAGAGTGACGAACTTTGGAGCATTGGGTCCTAAGTCTGATGTCTCCATGAAACCCCTCCCTCCAGGGCTCCAGAGGGATGGATGACTTCAAGGAAACAGTGTCTTCCAGATGCAAGAGGATTTCCACAATTAGGAACTCACAGAGACGGGGGCTACACACACGGGACCTGAGTAAGTTCAAGCCACATCAGGTCCCAGCACTGAGATGAGAAATGGCACTGGCTCACCTCAGACCAACAATCTATCTGCCATTGATACTCACTGAAAACTGGTTTTCTCCAAAGGAGTCTCACTCTTTGTATTAACCATGCTTTAGGTTAAACCCCATGCCCAGGAGAAACATCACTCTACACAATAGCCACAAATAGCAAAATAATATCTCGGAGTAATTCAAACCAAATAAGTGGAAGTCTTGTACGAAAAGAACTTTCTCAGAAAATTAGAAAACAACCTTCCTCCAGACCCAGTAATACCACTTTTGGGTTTATATCCAAAGAAGGCTCAATCGTGCCAAAGACATGCGCTCAACTATATTCATAGCATTATTGAGCCAGAACCTGGACACAACCTAAATGCCCTTTGACCAAAGAATGAATAAGGAAAGTGTGGTATATTTACACAATGGGGCACTACACAGCAGAAAAAAATAACGACATCTTGAATTTTGTAGGCAAATGGATGGAACTAGAAAACATCATTTTGAGTGAGGTAACCCAGACACATAAAGACAATTATCACATGTGCTCACTCAAAAGTGGTTTTAAACATAAAGCAAAGAAAACCAGCCCACAAATCACAATTCCAGAGAACCTAGACAACAATGAGGACACTGAGAGAGACATACATAGAGCTAATCTACATGGGAAGTAGAAAAAGACAAGATGTCCTGAGTAAATTGGGAGCATGGGGACTTTGGGAGAAGGCTGAAGGGGAAGCGAGAGGTAGAGAGGGGATCCCAGAAAATGTAGAGCTCAATAAAATGAATTAACAAAAAGAAAGAAAAAAACGTAGGGTGTCTGCTAATGCAGCAATGGACTTGATGTTGATACGTCAGGCTCAGAACTGGTTAGGTAAACTGTGTCATTGCCTGGTTTCTAATCAACAGAAGATTAAAAGAGGCCCTTACCTACATCCATACACTTTGCATACATACCAAGCAAGAGCTGAGGTTTATTGTCGAATGAGTGAATAATTACATGGCTTTCTATATGGAGAAGCTGACTTTCATGAAGACTGTCCCAGAACAGAGAAAGACTGGAGTGTATTTGCAGTAAGTTTATGTTACTTTAATTTTTTTTCTGTGGTTTTCTGACACTATTGATGACACTCTTACTCATCTTCATCTATTTTCTTTTTTCCCCATCCTTTCTTTGTAGCAATGAAATGTATTAAATGATATAAAGTTATATGTTAAAAGGATGAAAAACTGAATTAACTGCAGACACCAATGCACTTTCATGGTCAACCTTATTAAATTCCTTGTATTGGTTTTAAATATCTATTTGTTTCTGGTGACTGTAACCCAAGTGAGAAGTATATAGAACCAGAGTCTAAATTTAATTAAGCTCTTCTTTAGGGCAGGGATTCTCAAAGTCTGAAAGTGATTTTTTTGTTTGTCTTTTGGGGATGTAGATCAATCCAAGGCAAAGCATGTTCTTCTTTTTTTTTCCTAGTGAATGATAAACATTTTTTATGAATAATAAGTTTTTATAAAGTTTAACTGGCCTTTCGAATGAGGTCTCAAATTTCATGTTTATGAGCTAAAATAGAATCTATTGTCTTCTAAGAAGTCAGCATGTCATAGATTGGCAAAAGTGTTCAGGTCCTATGGAACTGTGTTTCTTTGTACATCATTATCAAGTTTGACTTGGTGATACTTCAAGAAAGCAAGACTGGGAAATTGTCCCTAGAAGTTGACTTACAAAACCGTACTTCACTGTTGGCAATATACTAGATATACCATCTCACAGGCTAGGCTAGATTAGAGGACTGAAGGAATAGAACCCACTGTCTGATGAGAGGAATTACAGAGCCCCTTATACAAACTCCTAGTAATCTCAGCCCAATTATCATCTATGTATAGGAGGGCTACTGATTTTTTGAGTTAATCTTGTATACTGCTACATTACTGAAAGTGTTTNACATGGGAAGTAGAAAAAGACAAGATGTCCTGAGTAAATTGGGAGCATGGGGACTTTGGGAGAAGGCTGAAGGGGAAGCGAGAGGTAGAGAGGGGATCCCAGAAAATGTAGAGCTCAATAAAATGAATTAACAAAAAGAAAGAAAAAAACGTAGGGTGTCTGCTAATGCAGCAATGGACTTGATGTTGATACGTCAGGCTCAGAACTGGTTAGGTAAACTGTGTCATTGCCTGGTTTCTAATCAACAGAAGATTAAAAGAGGCCCTTACCTACATCCATACACTTTGCATACATACCAAGCAAGAGCTGAGGTTTATTGTCGAATGAGTGAATAATTACATGGCTTTCTATATGGAGAAGCTGACTTTCATGAAGACTGTCCCAGAACAGAGAAAGACTGGAGTGTATTTGCAGTAAGTTTATGTTACTTTAATTTTTTTTCTGTGGTTTTCTGACACTATTGATGACACTCTTACTCATCTTCATCTATTTTCTTTTTTCCCCATCCTTTCTTTGTAGCAATGAAATGTATTAAATGATATAAAGTTATATGTTAAAAGGATGAAAAACTGAATTAACTGCAGACACCAATGCACTTTCATGGTCAACCTTATTAAATTCCTTGTATTGGTTTTAAATATCTATTTGTTTCTGGTGACTGTAACCCAAGTGAGAAGTATATAGAACCAGAGTCTAAATTTAATTAAGCTCTTCTTTAGGGCAGGGATTCTCAAAGTCTGAAAGTGATTTTTTTGTTTGTCTTTTGGGGATGTAGATCAATCCAAGGCAAAGCATGTTCTTCTTTTTTTTTCCTAGTGAATGATAAACATTTTTTATGAATAATAAGTTTTTATAAAGTTTAACTGGCCTTTCGAATGAGGTCTCAAATTTCATGTTTATGAGCTAAAATAGAATCTATTGTCTTCTAAGAAGTCAGCATGTCATAGATTGGCAAAAGTGTTCAGGTCCTATGGAACTGTGTTTCTTTGTACATCATTATCAAGTTTGACTTGGTGATACTTCAAGAAAGCAAGACTGGGAAATTGTCCCTAGAAGTTGACTTACAAAACCGTACTTCACTGTTGGCAATATACTAGATATACCATCTCACAGGCTAGGCTAGATTAGAGGACTGAAGGAATAGAACCCACTGTCTGATGAGAGGAATTACAGAGCCCCTTATACAAACTCCTAGTAATCTCAGCCCAATTATCATCTATGTATAGGAGGGCTACTGATTTTTTGAGTTAATCTTGTATACTGCTACATTACTGAAAGTGTTTATGAGTTGTAGAAGTTCCTTGGTAGAATTTTTGGGGTTGCTTATGTAAACTAAAATATAATCAGCAAATAGTGAGGGTTTGACTTCTTCTTTTCCAATTTGTATCCCCTTGATCTCCTTTTGGTGTCTTATTGCTCTAGCTAGGACCTCAAGAACTATATTGAATAGATATGGAGAGAGTGGATAACCTTGTCTTGTTCCTGATTTCAGTGGGATTGTGGACACCCCCTGATTTTAAAGAGTGAATGTAACTTCTAGAAGTTCTGATTCATTGAAGTCTTTTCTATCATTACTGTACTAAAAGTTACAAAGTAACTAAGGAGGCATTTAGCCATAGCAACAGCAGTTATGAGAATGAACTGGGTATAAAAATGTCTCTATGAGAAAAATGAGTAAAAGTCAACTCTAAGCATCTAGAAACTTCTCTAATCACATAGAAATCATTTCTCAGATCCACTTGTTTTTAAAGTGCTATGTAAAGGTTCAGTGAATCAAAACTATTTCCTCAGCCAGAGATGGAAAGCTCTAGGAAACCAGAACATTGATCTCATATTAAATTTTTTGTATGGAAAAGGCAATGTCTTGTGTGAAGAATTAATAAAGCATTTGCCCAGTCCTCTTGAATCTTATGTGATCCAGTCAGTTAGATAATATGGATGATTTGCAGGAATTTACCTGCAGGATTTTCTTCTAATACCTGGAAGCAAAATAATGGGTTAAGGCTGACTTTGAGCAAATGGAAAGTAAAAAAGTAGGCAAAGAAAGAGAAAGTGACTGAATTGTATTTGGAAAAAGACATAAAGAAGAGGATAACTTGATAAACAATAACATTTTATGTTTGCAAAACCAAAGCACTGTCTTCCATAAAACTGTATGGCACGGTGAATAGAAGAGACATGACGTGTGTGTTGTGTATTGTCTTCTTATTTCATGTGTTTGTATGATGCGGTGTCCACATGCCCCAGTGACACCAGTTCTAGGACAGTTACGTTGACAGGCAACAGAAATGAGCGGGGAGTAGATGACTGAGTCACAGATGCAGGGTGTCTCTAATGACAGAATATCATCAAGGTGACTTTAAGAGCAGGAATGACGAGCATCAAACTATGAGGGCTTTAAATTCAGGAAGCACGATGCAGCATTGTTATTTTGCCAGTGAATTACATGCGCAGTGGCCACCGAGTCAACTACTTGACAGGCAATACTTTCAAATCACCAAGTCTTTCATAGCTCCAGGGAAGAGCATGATGTTCAGGGAGGTTTCCATCTTTAAGAGACACACACTTGATTTATTATTTTCCGTGTCAGCTTCCCAGATTGCTGAGCTTTGAAATATATTGGCAGCATCGTTTTTTTTTAAAAAAAAAATACGCCGTTAAATTTATTAATTTAACTTCTTGGTCCCTGTCCTTGCAAACCTTGATCTAGGTCGTAGATTATCCTCTTCTGCCTTGAAACTAGACTTCACTCTGTAGTGATAAGGGAGAAGGCCCTGCTTTTCATCTGTCCCAGCTCCCGCACGGCTAGCTTATACCCCGAAATAACAACACACAAATTGT
>LOEQ01004469.1:17977-31491 GCA_001685075.1 Bramus lutescens
AGGTGGGGAAAACTAAACTGAATGCTGGGAGAAAGAAGGGCAGAGTCAGGGAGACACTATGTAGCGCTGCCAGAGGCAGACCCTGGAACTTTAGCACATAAGCCGCAGCCACATGGCCATACATGATTAATAGAAATGGGTTAGATTAATCTTTAAGAGTTAGCCAATAAGAAGCTAGAGCTAATGGGCCAAGCAGTGATTTAATTAATACAGTTTCTGTGTGGTTGTTTTGGGGCTAAGTGGCTGGGAACCAACAAGTGGCTCTCCTCCTACACAGGGATCGATCTACTGTGCTGCCCTGAGGAGGGGCAGCACCCATACTCCTGAGTGCTGCAGTGGGTGAGGGGCAGGGCCCATACTCCCTAGTGCTGCAGCCAGTGAGGGGTGGGGACAACTCTGTCCATCCCTAGCCTCTCTGCTTTAGGCAGTAACAGGAGCCATGGACATCAAACAGACTGCTGTTGCTGCAGAGCCACAGACACTGACATGGCCCCTAGCAGCAGCCCAGGCCCAGATAACACATGACAGCACAGACTACTTAGATCTGCATGGCTCGGGCAGAGGTTCTACCCTGGAACACTAACCTGGCCCTGGGTGGTGGCCCAGGTCCTTGATGTCTGCAGGACCCTTAGTGGCATTACAGGCCAGGGACATAAGTACAGATTGCAGCTGTGGCTGGGCTATGGATCCAGACATGGTCCTAGGTAGCAGCCTGAGCATGGATGTCATGATGGCATCGGTTGCCAGAGCAGGTCACTCAGATTGGCATGGACTCAATGGCAGTGTGGTCCTTGCGTCCCCACATGGTCCCAGATCCCATCTGCTTGGCCTTAAATGGCAACAGAAGCCTGGGATATCAGTGCAGGTCCTAGTTGTGGCAGGACCACAGACCCAGATGTGGCCGGGCTGAAGCTTAGAGACATACTATGCCCTGGTGAAGAGTGGCAACACATGCCACTCAGATCTGTATGGGCCGAACAGCAACTCGAGCATTTGCATTGCCTTCAGTGGCAACAGGAGCGTCAGACATCAGTTCAGGTTTCGCCAATGGCAACACAATGGACAATTGATCAGTCTTAAGATAGAAATATTATTTAAATGGTTTTGGCATAATGAAAAGAAATCTTCAAAGGTCTTAGGGTAGGGAAATGGTTCCCTTGGTAAAGCGCTTGTAAAATGCACAATATGAGGACCTGAGTTCAGATGCCCAGCACTTATGTAAGGAGTACACATGGTGGAGTAGATCTGTAACCCTAGCACTGGCTGGGGGAAGACAGATGGATGCCTGGAACTTAGTGGACAACCAGTCCAGCCAACTGGTGAACTCTGGGTTTGGTGAGAGTTCGACCTCATCTCAAAAATTAAGGTAGAGAGTGATGTAGGTACCTGTGATGTTCATCTTCAACATATGTGTGTGTATGGATGGTGCATGCATGTGTTCACAGGCATAAAACACTGACACACACACACGCACACACACACGTGCGCACAGCTAAGAGTATTTTCTGGTAGTAAAAGGGCAAGTCAGAAATTCAAGCCCTGAAAAAGATACAGTCTACTAAGAATGCTTTGAAGATGAAAGAGACAGCAGGGCTAGGAGAGTAAGACATCCTCAGGAAGCTGAGAGAGGCCCTCAGCCAACAACGAATGAGGAAACTGGATATGAGACTTAGAGTTTCAGGGATTCCGACTCTCAGAGGAAATCCTGGACCCTTATAATCCTACTAAGAATGAGACTGAAAACTTACTTTTCTTGTGCTTTCCAGGTGAGAAACACCATGCCAATACCATAGCTTCAGTCTTGTGATAACTGGCCATGACACACCGGACTTCTGACCCAGAGAACTGTAACTTAGTAAATGGATGTTATTTTATGCTGCTAATGTGTGGCAGTTTATGGCACAAGAATAGAGAACTAATACTGTTTTCATGACATAACAGCACAGTTCTCGCAGAGTAGGGAGAATCTCCAGGAGATTTCACAGAGCTAGTAACCTAGTGCCCAGGGCAGCTTGGCCACACATGGGGCCCAGGCCGCACAGCTGCCATAGCAGGCAGCACTGGGTTCCAGGAAAAGCCGTAAGCTGACACCACCCAGGGAGGGACAACTTCTAGAGGAAAGCACCTGACGCTCCAAACCTTAGATAAGATTAGATAATATCACAAGATGTCCCTGAGTCCAGGATTCACCTATTCTCCTTTTGCCAAGGCCCCTAGACAAATGTCAGCCAATCAGTGTTCTGAACCCTGAAAAAACCCTCACCCCAACCTCTACTATGATAAAAAATCTCTACCCTGCCTGGGCTTGGGACTCTTTGCTCTCAACCGCTGCGTTGGACAGACAGATAACCCAAGCTGAAGCTTGAATAAAGGCTCTTTCTGCTTTTACATACTAGACTTGGTCTCCTAGTTTGTTTTTAGGGGACTCTGGGATCTGGACATAGCAATAACATTGCTTTTCGTAGAAAAATAATGTGTGTTAGAAGTCAGTGTGCCATTACACCCAGCCCCAACTTAATGGGGAAAACTCAGGCTCTGCCTCTTAAAGGGAGGAGTTTCAAAGAATTTATAGGGATATTTCAATTATGCATAGTAATAGCAACTATGAATACTTTCCTTTAAGCTATTGATAGATAGTAACTTATTTAAGTGACAAGACTCTAACAGTTCATTGTGGCTTGCCTAGTTTTATGGAAGAGGAATCAGAAGCACAGATGTACTTGGCTCAAGGTGATGACTGATCCCTGGCTTTGCTAAATGCCAGTTTTGAAATATTAACTCAAAACCTTAGCTGAAGTTACTATGCTAGTTTTAGTAATGCATTTAAAAGTATTCTTCATAATCAGAATCCAAGAAAAAAATGACAAAATGCTGAACAATGAAAAGTGTGACTGAGTGAATTCACAATCAGTTTAATGGCCATTCCCAAAGGTAGATGCATAATTGAGTTTATGTGGAAAGGGACAATAAGGTGGCTTGCATAACATTTTATTACCTACAACTTCTTCTCAAACAGTCCATTGATGTTGCTCTCAAATACAAGCTTACCAAATTAAAGGCTTGCAGCGAGTAGGGAGAGTAGCTTGTCTAACAGATGACAGAATCACGATGCTAAACATTCTCATAGTCGATAGTAACACAATGAAAAAAAATTGGATTTTGGTTTTGGTTTTGCCTCAGTGTTTAGTCCCATCTGGTCTTGAACTCATAATCCCTCTGCTTCTGCTTTCCAAGCACTAGTACTAAAGTTATGAGCCACCATGTCTGGTTCACAATTTTTAATGATAGGATTAGACACTCAGCACTGGAGTCAGGCTGAATTTGGATGAAAAGGCTTAATAGTAATTCTTTTAAAACTTTAACTAATTAGTCAGTTCATTTTACGTCAAGATCAAATTTTCCCTCCCTCCTCTCCTCCCATTTCCTCCTCCACCTCCCTGCAGCCCCCTTTCCCCAATCCACTCCTCCTCTACTTCTATTCAGAAAGGGACAGGCCTCCTATGGGTATCAACAAAGCATGACATATCAAGCTGAAGAAAGACTAAGCACCTCTCCTTGTATTAAGGCTGGGCAAGCAATCCAGTACAAGGAATGGGTTCCCAAGAGCCTCTTAAACCACTGGGGACAGCCCCTGCTTCCATTGTTAGAAGTCTGACAAGTAGACCAAGCTACACAACTGTAGTATGTATGTAGTGGGCCTAGATCAGTCCCATGCAGGCTCCATGGTTGTTGGCTCAGTTTCTGTGGGTTCCTATAAGCCAGGTTACTTGTTTCTTTAGGTTTTCTTAAGATGCCCTTGACCCCTCTGGCTCCTACAATTCTTCCTCCCTCTCTTCATCAGGATTCCCCTAATGTTTGGCTATGGGTGTCTGTGTCTGTTTCCATCAGTTACTGGATAAAGTTTCTCTGATGACAATTGGGACAGTCACCAATCTGATCACAGGAGACGAATACTAATTTTTATCCCCCACAAAGCAGATGTGAGTTGATCTTAAACTTGGCGTTTACCAACTGTGATTGCTGATACCACGAATGGAACTTCTAGCTATATTCAAAGCAGAGTGATTGAAAGCAAGTTAGATGAAGCTTAGGGAAACACATTTAGTACTAGTTGATATACTGAAGTAGACTTTCACAAAGAACAAATTAATCATAACTGCAGGAGGTATACAAAGCCTTGCAAAAAAGGAAAAACATCACCCACAATGTATGACTTGAAAAGAGAATGTAAATTGGCTCAACTATTAGAACAGCTTAATATAGAAAAATTCTTTCATACCATTTTGTGTAGTTTGTTAAATCATGACTAAAATGAATAAATAAAATTTTAGGGGTGGCAGATTTTTTGATCAGCGTAAGAAGTCTCAAAAGTTCCGCCACCTAACAAGAGTCCTGGCTGCCTTAGCAAACCATGGGGAAATTCCCCCATTAGAAGAACTACAAAAACTGCTAAATGGCAGCTTGTCAGACGCTGCAGGGAATGCACTTTGGATGTGGAGCATCAGGATGCATTGCTCCTGAATCACTTGAGATTCTAAACGTCTTTGTCCTATCCTACAGTACACTGACACCTCTTCATCCTTGTCTTGCTGTGGTTGTCCTGATAAACTATGTCCCTCAGCCAAGCACAGACACTTGGTTCTCTTAACTATTTTCCATTTCCTGGTTCTCTGCTTTGTCCCAACTTCTTTTCATCTGGACTGATCTTTGTCATTTTATAAGACTGTCAAAGTCATACCCCCAAGTGTAAGTAACAAAAATAAAGCATCCCCGAGCATTTCCAATAAAGAACCTCAATTTCTTCTGGACTCTTCCAGTATCATGTTTTTCTGTCTCTAGTCCAGCATTTATGACATTGTGTCCTCTATTATACATTTTTACAGTCTTCATTCCCTCTGAAATGGAAAGGCGCTTGGGGGCAAGGGCCATCGATTACACAATTTCCTATAGTTCAGTGTTCCTATGCAGGCTTTGATACAATAATTTCCGATGAATCTGGACTATCTGCCCCATTGGGCTACCCACAGTGGGATGGACTTACTGACATCAATCATCAACCAAGAAAATGCACCCAGAGATTTCCCTACCAGCCAATCTGATGGAGGCATTGCTGTGTGTCAAGACTTTTCTTGGGGAGACACAGCACACACCTCTATCCACCCCAGATAGGAAACCCGTAACAGAACAAAACATGGCTTCCCCAAAGTTCAAGTTGGTGAACCAATGAGTTTTCTTGGGACTGTTTACAGGAGTATCAATGGGGGATTACTTACAGGAGCAGTAATGATTCAAAGACAGCTGTGCAACCAAAGCCTACCCCAGCATGGGTGACAGCTCATAAAAGTAGGGAACCTGGAGCACACTGCACAGCCTAAGGCAGCTGAACAGGTTGGAGAACATCCTTTCCATGGTACTCAGTTGTTTTAAACTCATTCAGGTAGCTCAGCTGACTTTGCCTTTAGAAAGAAAGAAAGAAAGAAAGAAAGAAAGAAAGAAAGAACCCTTCCTTCCTTCCTTTCTTTCCTCTTCTTCTCTTTTTTTTTTTTTGAAACAGGGTTTTTCTGTAGCTTTGGGGCCTGTCCTGGAACTCTGAAACAAGCTCTTATAAACCAGTCTGGCCTTGAACTCACAGAGATATGCATGCCTCTGTCTCCCCAGTGCTGGGATTAAAGGCATGTGCCACCACCACCTGGCTTGGTTTTACTCCCCCTAGCCCAGTTTGTCTTGTTTCATCTGAAGAAAAGGCCCTAGAGAATCTGGTCAGTTTCAGGAACTTCCTAAAGCTATTTTGAGTTATTTGCCTTCTGGTTTAAGACGCTTCCTTGAAAGATGGAATGTTTCAACCTCAGAGGTCATGGATACACAACAAACAAAAGAAGAAGTTTCTTCTCATATGACCCTAGTTTATGTCAACTTGACAAAAATCTAACAAGCGTAATAGTCATAAAAGCAAATCAGGAAGGAGCTCCACAGCTGCATGCAGCCTTCCTCTGTGTGCAACTCAGTTGTAATTCGGGTCTTCATTTTGTTTTGTGAGACAGGATGACTCACTGATCCTAAGACCATTTGACTTGACTAGCTAGCCAGCAAATCACTTGGTTTCACCTGTCTCTACCTATCAGGGCTGAGGTTGCAAGCCTGCAACTGTGACACCTGCCTTCTTTTTTCCTGGGGTCTGGCGATCCTGACTCAGGTGGCTCTGCTTGCACAGCAAGCACTTGAGGCACTAAAGCCATCTATTTCCCCAGCCCCAGAAAAGATTTCAAATTCTAATTTTCCTCCAAATATGTGTGGATGACTAGACGATAAAAAGACATCACAATAATTATGATTATGAGATGTTCATATCTTGCTCATTTCCACAGTTTATTTTTAATATTAAAATATTATTTCTGATTTCACCTTCCTAAAACTAAGCCCCTCAGTAAAGAGTGGCTTCTGCTTTGCCTCTTTTAAGATTTCTAGAGAGTTGAGAATGCAAAGAAGTGCCCAAACCACACGCCACTTGGCCCCACTTGAGTTCTGGATCTGGTTTGCAATGTCATCCACTAACAATTGAACATCACTCAGTTTGGCTCATAGCAATATTCCTTTACTAAAGTTAGTTTTCTTTCCTCCCTGGTCACTTTGGAGCCTTTTTGGCTTTACATTTCTTACCCATTACTAGAAGATCTACCTTGAACCTTGGTTTCTCTAACTATGAAATTAGTCCACTGGTTCATGCCACTTAAACTATGTTGTTTTTGTTGTTCCAACCTAAATGCTTCCTGATTAAGGAGAGTTTTCCAAAGCATAATGTTATACAAATGAGAATCTAAGTTAATTAAATTCTGTGGCATTAAGCTAACCATAAAACTCCCAATATGTACAAAATGACATTCCATCAAGCCATATTTAATAACACTAAATTGTAAAGGGTTATGAATTAAATGCTGTGCCAAACAATCTGAAGACTAAAGAAAATTGAATTGCAAAAATGATTGTTTTTTGCTTATTCTTCCCAAAGAAGATATTATCAAAGTCTTGGGTGTTTTTTTTTCTTACTCATATATTACAGGAAAATGCAATAAAAGAATATCTCAAATTGTTGTAAAATTTGAGAAGTGGAACAGATATTAGCATTGCAGTAGGAAACTGGCCTCTGGATTGATGTCTTCCTAAAACCAGGACTGGGGGTTGACTAAAGGGTGAGGCGAAGGCAGCTTTTCTGTAGGTGTAAATTGATCTTACCTGTAATGAGTTCATAAAGGCTTCAAACGTGCAAACACATTTTTTTTCCGTAGCAGTCTCATGACTGATGAAGAATCAAGAAATATATAAACAACATGTTCATCATTTTCTGCTTACAGATGTGTGCCACCACATTGAACAACAGTAGTCACTGGAGCAGATACTCAGAATGGACAAGAAATAAAACTGGAAATATACAACATGTCTTCCCAGAGGGACATAAAATTTGAGACAACCTTGAAGATGATTATGAAATTTCATGTCGCTGCCATTGAGAGAGGTTGAGACATAATGCTTAGTAATGAAAGCCATGTCCAGAGCAGAATGCTCAGTGTCTTAATATGATGACGTAAAGCTTTGTAAATAGAGATAATGAAATTCTACCAGATTATAACTGATATACTTATGAGGTTTTTTTTTTTTTTCATTTGCTGATCTGTAGCTTCCAAATGTCTGCAAGGAGCAAGGATTTCTTTTTAGTGTAACTTGAACATGACATTTTCACATAGTTTGTTTAGAATTCTAAGTTCTTGTGACAATTACCTAAAACTTTTCCAAATGACTACATAAATTGCAAAACTAATAAATAAATGGGCAGATAGTATGGAGAAGTGTCCCAATCACAGCATGTCACAGTTCTACTCATACAGACTCCACTAAGAACACTAGGAACTCTAATCAAAATATTTGAAAAAGAAGCATTCTAAGTAATTTCAAAAGACTGTCCACTTTTGAAATAAATATAATTTATGTTTATTTCACAAAAGTTTATTTATGTTTATTTCACAAAAGTCCTTATTTTTGGTTTGACTATGCCAAAGGTCTTTTCTTAATCAATTAAGATTATCATCTGATTTTGTTCTTACACTGATTTGTTATTATATTTATTGATTTATATATGTTGAATCAACATTGTATTTGTGGGATGAAACTTAGTCACTATGTATCATCTTTTTAATGTATCAGTTTGTGTTTCACTGAGTGTTTTCATCTATATTCATCCAAAACTTTGGTCAATTGGTCACCTTTTTTGCTATACCCATATTTAGTTTTGTTATCAGAAGAGTACTGACGTCATAGAGTTCGGTTAGTGTTCTTTCCCTCTTGGCGTGGAGCAGTTTGAGAACTACTGGTGTTATAGCTTTTGTGTTTTTGTGTTTGTTTTATTTTTCTTTTTACACTCAGCAGTAAATCCATGCAGTCTTGGTTTTGTGCTGAATTTTTAAATTACTGTCTCAATTTCATTGGGTGTTACTCTGTGTCTACATATTTCAATTTAATTTTTGGTAGATCATTAATGTTTCAGACACATCTATTTTTTCATGGTTTCCAAGACTTAGCAGCATGAAAGTTTTCAAAATATTGTCTAACTATTCTCTGAATGTCACTGGGTTCCCCTATAACATTCTCCGTTTCTCTCTCATCTTATTGTCTCTTCTGTCTTTTTTGCTCCTTTGGGTAGGGCTATGTCAATTCTGTCAGTCTTTCAAACAACCAACTCTGATCAATTCTATGGATTGCTTTGATCTCCATTTCGTTAAGTTTGACCCTACTCTTTACTATTTCTTGGCATCCTCTACAATTGGATTTGGTTTTCTCTCCTGTTTGTTTGTTTATCTGAGATCTTTTGTGCAGAACTGTCTTAGCTGCATCGTAGATGTTCTAGACTGAGAAGCAGGTCAAAGGTGGGAGGGGGAAGGGAGTCAGGCAAGGACTCTCAGGTAAGTGCCCTGGTGACAAAAGTCTCTGTCTGAGGCCATCCCCAAGCAGATGGAAACTTGTCAGAGAGAAATGTCACTGAATCACAATGGAAAGATGTTCATTTTCATGTGCTGGGTGCCCAGTAGTGTGAAAGAAGCTGACTGGCACACTGTTGTCAGTGTGACTTTTGTAGGAGCAGTAGGATCCGGAGCAGAGAAAGACTCAGAGAGACAGAGTCACTCCAGTGGACCAGTGAGAGAGACAGAGACTGAGCAGGCTCTCTGCACTGGCACTTTTTAGAGTAGACTAGGAGAGACAGGGATTTAGAACAGACGGGGGAGAAGCAGCCAGAGAGGTGGGCTCCAAAATTTGGAGTCGAATATGATGGGTGGCAGAGACCGACAGAAACAAATGATTTGAACAGTAGAGTCAAACACACTTTTAAATCGCAGCATTCCAGGCGCAAACGCATGGAGATCTCTGTGAGTTTGAAGCCAGCCTGGGCTACAGAAAGAGTTCCAGGACAGCCAGGGCTACACAATTGAATCCCTGTCTCGAAAAACCAAAACCCAACCAAACGAAAAGAACAGTTTAGTTTTCATACGAGAGCCCCGGCCCCTTGGGAATGGCTCATTGTTTCCCTCCTGGGTTTTTGGCACCATATATAAGCAAGGACTCAGTAAAAAAGTAAAATAGTTGGTCGGGGGGAGGTTTTATTGTAGGAGAGAGAGAGAGTCTCTCTCTCTCTCTCTCTCCAGTCAGCGGCCCCTGGAAGAGTCAAAAGCAATGAACAAAAGAATAAAAAGCAGACTGGACATGGTCAGGACTGTCTTCCAGAGGAGCTAAATAGCAGGGCTGGTGGAGTGGGACAGGGTGGGGATGGGGCGGGGTGGGGTGGGGTTCCGCACGCACACCTGTTGTAAGGGAATGAATCTGGGAGGAGGGAAGCCTGTGAACTGCAACAGCTTGGGAGCTAGCATAGCGAAGGAGCCGAAGGGCCAGGTGGATCACCTGGACTTTGAAAGGCATTGACAAATATGTGTAAGTAGGGACTAAAGGAGCCTGGAGGCCTGCAAGGGGTTTGATAGGCAATCACAGGTGAAGAAGGGACCTTTTTCTGGCAGGCAGAAACCTGCTTCTGCAGGTTCCTGGGGAATGCTAACCATGGAATTCTATCTACGTGCCAGCAATTCCTTCTGTAGCCCAATTTGAACTGCACCTAGAGTGTATTTCTGGATGTATGCACTTCCCTTTGGAGTTTGGGAAACTGGAGTTTCCTTTGAAACTTACAGGTGTGTTATCATTTTTGTTTAACTGTAGGGAAACTTATCATTCCTGAATTTTCCTTTATGGTTTCTTCAGTGATAAACCCTTCTTCCGAAAGTGTATTGTTCATTACCCATATCTGTACAGTTCCTCTTGTTGGCAATTTTTAGTTTTAGTTTTAGTGCTCCATTAAGACACATATCTAATCTGATTCATTTGTATTTGTTAAAACATGTTTAGTGGTCTATATTGTGATCTTTTAGAATGGTTCAATGGGCTGCTAAGAAGAAAGTTTATGTTCTATGCCTGTTGGGTGGAATATTCTATAGCTACCTAATAAACATAATACATCCTTATTATTTTATGTTTGAAGTTTCTTAGTTGCTTTTTTATCTGTAGTATATATCTAACAATAAGAGAGACAGTACACTTTCTTGAGTTCTATTAAATCATGCACAATGTCTAAGAGAGAGAAGAGGAGCCTAAAAAAGAAAAAAAAATCACTAGTGGAAGACAAGAAGATATTGTATCTTATGAGGTCATCATGGCAGAACCATTGGACAGGTTTTGATAAACGTTACAGAGCTGTAGATCATTACAGGAGACAGTCTGCATGAATCTGAATTCTTGCCAAGAAAAACATGTTTTAAGGAGAGAATACCATATAATAATATAACTAAAGCTTGACGAACATAGTAAAAGGAAGTCAGGGTGAGTCCTACTGTTCAGTTGAGACCAGTCCTTTCAAAGGCTCCTTCCTCTTTCCTGTTTTCAATTCAAGACTAGCATAGGGTGGTGGCACTCTGAGTCATAAAGAAAATGTATGGTTCAGATATTTAAGCAAGCAGAGGACAGGAATAAGGAGTTAGTGGGTTTGTCTCATTGCACCCTACTCCAAATTGTTGAGAGACAACAATTTCTGTTCCATCCCTACTTCCCACTTCTTTTCTTTGGGTCTTAAATATCAGAATATTAAGTACATCTTGTTCTGATTCTTTCTGTGGTCTTTCCCTTATGTATGCTTGTCAGAGAATTCATTCAAATAGGATAGATTATGACTAGAAAGGGTCACCTTGGGCAAAATGTTATGAACAAAGAAATAAATGAACAATCTACAGAATATTATTCATACTCTCTTTTATGTATCAAATTGCCTTCTATGTGGTCTCTACTTCATCCAAAGCAGGATTCTGTGTATTTAGAAGCCATGCCCTTAGAATAGATAACTGGTCAGGTTTTAAAGTTGTGAACATTTTACCCTAAATTGGTGAAAAGGGAATTTAATATGTAAGATGAGTAAACAGAGAGATGCAAGAAGTAATTAATCCAAGAGGTTAACAGGAATGTATGGGAGACATTGACTTAGGCATAGACCTTGCTCAAGGTCCCAAAAGGCCAAGCCCTGTGGTCACCATCATTCATATAAAGTTTCAAATCTTGAAACTAATGCTAAGTTGTTTATCTGTCCTTATACTAAATTAGGAGAGAAATGATAGCCAAAGCCACAAGCAGGCCAATCAAGACAAGGAAGTCTACTCTGCTTTCACTCTTTCATAAGGAAAATAAGCTGAAGTCACAAGATACCAACCAATATGATGTCTGTATTACACTGTTTCCTTGTTCCTGTGCCAGCCGCTTTACAAATGCTAAGTGTCCTGACACAAAAAGTGGAACCTTTTTTCCACATCTGAAGATGAGAGTCCAATTAATGAATTTCCCATTAAGTGAAATTGTGTAGGGGTGTATAATTTTTAAATGTTTAATAATATCCTATTTGTATATAATGTACTGTGATCACATGCACCCCCACCACTCCTTCAGCTGGTCCCCTTGTACCCTCATGTCTCTCTTGTCTTCTTAGGATTTAAAACATTTTTCTTTATTTCCTTTTTGCATTTTTGGGGGGAGGGCCACACACATGTCACTGCTCCTGTGTGTTCATAATCGTAATAGTAATGTCCTACTCTGGTGACAGCACTCCTCACCACTCCTTCCCATTGTTTGTTTTCTGAAGTCCTTCTAGCATCTCTTCTGTGATGGAAGGTAGACTAGTTTTCTCATTTGAGGTCAGATGCTCAACTGTTACTTATTCTCAGCACTTTGGCCAATTATGAGTCTCCACTTTGAATGTTGCCTACTGCTAAAAGAGATTTCTCTGACCAAGCCTTCACTAGTCTAAAATTTCAAACAAATCCAACTTGGAAGTTGTTGGCTACCTCAGAACACTCATGCCTCTACTGCACCAATGGGTATTTCACCAGGTAGTTCAATACTGTATCACATAAGGTAGACAGCTAGGAGTAATATTTGATAACTTTTGTACACCAATAGCCTGCATAGAACCTTCCATCACAATGAGTGCTAGTCAGCAGGAAGGGAGCTTTTGGCTCTGGTGTGGGAAGCCCTTCTGTCTGTGTGTTGCTTTTATTAATAAATAAAGAAGTTGCTTTGTGGGGACCTTGGGGAGGGTTGAAGGGAGAAGGGGAGAGGCAGGAAGGGGAGCAGAGAAAAATATAGAGCTCAATAAAAATCAATAAAAAAGAATATATATGATCCATTAAAGGACATAGTTAAAGCAATTTACTTTAAAAAGAAGTTGCTTTGGCCTGTGATAGGACAGAATAGAGCCAGGCGGGAAAACTAAACTGAATGCTGGGAGAAAGAAGGCAGAGTCAGAGAGAAGCCATGTAGCCACCCGCAGGAGACAGAGGCACCAGAACCTTGCTGGTAAGTCACAGCCACGTGACAATGCACAGATTACTAGAAATGGGTTAATTTAAGATGTAAGTGCTAGCCAATAAGGAGCTAGAGATAATAGGCCAAGCAGTGATTTAATTAATACAGTTTCTGTGTGATTATTTCGGGTCTGGGAAGCTGAGAGCGAAGGATCAGCCTTCAACAACACAGCTCAGTTCCACTTTGGCTTCTGTGTCCAGAGTGTATGCAATCATCAGGAGTAGGCACTTGCTGCCTAGTTCTGCTAAGCACCAAGAACAAAGTCAATAGCCTGTATTATTTTGTGAGTTTCTACAGGCTCCCTGGCAACAACCCATAGGGAAGTATCCCTCACTTGGCATTGGGCACCCAGATTTTATTTTAGAAACGAGTGACTTCTGGTATTTACCACCATATCAGAGTATTTCCAATAATGTTCATTTAAAATAAAAACATCATTATTTTATTTAGTTATGAAATGTTAGGTTTCTAATTTTTTTACACATCCTCTGGTTTAGTTGATCCCCCCCCAATTTGCATCTTTTCTTCTCTGTAGTAATAAAGGGGGAGCGGGCCCTGCTTTTCGTCCAGCCCAGCTCCCG
>LOEQ01004469.1:76175-105523 GCA_001685075.1 Bramus lutescens
GACCTTGGACTTCCCACAGGGCAGGGAACCCTGACTGATCTCTGGATTGGAGAGAGAGAGGGGGAGGGGAAGTGGGGGGGAATGGGAGGGTAATGGGAGGAGGGGAGGAGGTGGAAATTTTTAATTAAAAAAATTAAAAAAAAATAAAAAAATAAACGAGGCAAAAAAACAAAACAAAACAAAAAACTAGCAAAACAGTGATTTAATCACTGGCCTCTCATTTCACCAGCACCCCTTGTCTCTAAAACGTGAATTGTAAAATCCCATAGATTTTGTAGTAGCTGGGGCCTCTAGAATCTTTATCTTATTCTGTTGCACTAAATTCAGTAGCCTGTCATTTCATTGCCCTTCCCACTAACAGTAGCTTATCTTGGCTACATTAATTTCTGTTTGTCAGGGTCATGGGGCAGTTTCCACAGTCAGAGCAGAAAGTCTGCTTTCAGAACATCTGCCAGGGCTTCAGCGGCTGTGCACATTGAAGAGAGGTTTGGGCTTATGTAATGTCCCTAGTACTTTTCCACTTCAATTAAATAGAAAATGTATGCATACATATTCATCCTTAAATTTCCTACTAAATTCATTGAACAGACCCATCTCCACACAGAGAATATGTGGTATGTGTTGATTGGTGCCTTGAAGTTATGGCTGGGGGATTCCAGGAATTTGGAGAGCTATTGTCACCAAGGAAAATGGACCCGCCTTCCTACAGTTTGATAGTCTCTTGAGAAAGTTCTACTTTTTTAGTAGAGCCTGGAAGTTCTGGAAGGAAAGGAATTTTGTGTGTGGAGTTTTTTTTTCCATGAAGTACACTCTTAACTATAAAGTCATAGTAAAGTTAGTTAAATGCCTTATTAAAAAATGTTATAAATACATGTGGACTTTTTTATTTTAGTATTAAGTATATAGTAGTAGCCCTTAGCAATTTGAATTAAGATTTAAAATTGGTATTTCTTTTAAGAACAGAGAATGTAAATGTCTGGCAATTAGAAATTAAAACTAATTTTAATTGCCGAATAGGATTTTAGACACAGTTTTGGGGTATTTCAGAAGTCTGTTTTTTTTTTTCTTTTTTTTTTTTTTGCTTTTCAGGACAGGGTTTCTCTGTGTAACCTTAACTGTCCTGGAACTAATTCTGTAGACCAGGCTGGCCTCAAACTAAATGCTGGAATTAAAGGCATGAGCCATGAAACCTGGCCAGAAGTCTGTTTTCAAGTGGGAAGACTCCTCATAAAGTGAGCCGTACTTAACAACTTTTTGTGAGTGTCTTGGTTGAGATTCCCTTCGGTGGGAACACAAAATTCCAGTACTGAATCTGCAGGAGGAATCCATAATCGTAATGATTCCCACCGGACAAAGGCTATGACAGAACGTATGTGTCAGAGTGTGTTTCTGAAACACGAAAGGCTGTGCTCAGCCGTGCAGTGTCTTCGCATATTCCAGAGTTAGCACACAGCTGGCACCTGTTCTCCTGAGGAATCGTCGTAGGAGAGGAACTGCGAATGAACAGCAGAAAACGTTCTAATCTTCCTTGCAGTGAGAATTTGGTCCTGTGATGCTGTGAACATACTGAAGACCGTTGGTTTGTGCATTTCCTTTTATTTGGAGACAGGGTCTTGTTTTACAGCCCAGACTGGCCTCAGTTGCATGGTGAGGCTCCTACCCTGCTTCAGCGTGCTGGGATGTCTGTGTAGCACCTTGCCCAGCACCTTGCACTCTCTCAGAGGATGGATAGCATTTCACTCTGGAGAGCATCACTGCTTCTAGGAAAAGAGGAGGGATCTGCAGGTCCTGCCATGGTGTCACTGTTCAGAGTGTGGCAGTGTGTCCTGTAGAGCATGTCCAACATGTCCATGTAGGTCTTGGTGGCATTATGACTTGTTCTACATTTTGTGTGTGTGTGTGTGTGTGTGTGTGTGTGTGTGTGATCTCATTTGGTATGAAGAGAGGATGTTTGGGATCTGATAACAGGAACCAGTGGCAGCAAAGCTGAGCCTCTTAGAGGGTCAGCGTTGTGTGGGAGTGTCTCACACTAGCACAAGCTGCAGGGTACTTACTGCGTAGTGTCCGTTGTCCTCAAACTCCAGTCAGTCTTCCTTCCTTAGTCTCCTGAGAACTGGAGGTTAGAGTGACTTTAGAGTGCCGTCTTTTAGATACTTTTTTATTTTAAATATTTTATTTAATATTCATATAGTCCTATAATGTGTTTTGAAAACAGTCCACCCTCGAAGTTGCTGTGAGTTCAGGTGGGGGAAACCATGCCAATCCCTGTAAAATGGCATTCAACAACATAAACAAACAAGATTCAGAGGGGAAAGTCCTATGAAGTTAAATGAAATCTGAAGCTGTGTATTTAAATTCTAGAACAGAAAACGTTGAAGTGATAAGAATTCTGTACTTCAAGGTTTCAGTCCTTGCTGACTTGTCTCAACTCTCGTATACTTGTGAAGTTGTGTGATACTTCTAAGTCAGTCAGCACAAATTACCTGGAAATGATGCTTGCTAGCTATCCCCAGGACAGTTTAAAAATTTTTATATGGAGTCCAGTAACTCCTGATAGGAGTTTTATCTTGGTCTCGTGGCTTTCCACATCATCTGTGGGTTTAGTACATAATATGCACAGGCTGGCTGGCAGGTCTAGTTGGTGGGGTGACTTTTGCTGGGGAAATTGACTCATGAGACTCAAGACGAATCTTTTTACCAGAGCATGGTTGAAGAAAACCTTAAAAACTGAAAAGTGTGAAAGAAGATCTTAGAATAGCTTTTTTTTGGCAATGAAAAGCCATTTTATAAATTATTAGATATTAATGTTTGCTGTTCTAAGGATTAATGGAAGTTTAAAGTGTTCTGCACATATGAAAACTTCTGATGTGTACAAAATGTTTTGTGTAATATGTCTTAAAGCTTTAGTCTTTAATCACTATTTTGGTGGAATTATTTAACCATATTTGAGAGACAACAGAAGAGTAAGTAAATAGGGTCATTATTGGCAAAAGAGACTCTTCTTCATATGCCAAAAATCTAACAAAGAGACAGCTCTAAAGACAACAGCTTGGTGAATAACAGCATCCCATGATTTTGAAATGGGTCAGAGTAGTTTATCAGTTCAAGTTCATGACCAGTTGTGGAAAGCTGAACTTTTGCTGGAGCTTCATTTTTTTCCCTCTTTTAACACATTGTGACTACTTGTTACAACCATGTGTAGGGGTTAGGTCTAGTGTCTGAGCTATTTATTTATATAGGATACAGAAAGATTTCTTCCTAATGTAAAGGAATTTTCCATCTTTTCTCTGTGGCTTCATGGGATGGGTGCAGGATTGGCAAGAGATGTCTGGAGAGGTCCTGGAGAGGACTCCTGGGGAGGACTCCCTGGGGAGGTGTGAGCCACACCTATGCTTGTAGTTCTTGTTTGGTGACAAGCTCCCCAAAATGTGTCCAATTCCAAGACTGTCCATTCTTGATTCATGTGTAGGCATTAAGACAATAATCTGGGTTTCTGGAAATCCTGCTGGAGGTACAACAAGGAGCTTTAGTTGTCTGCGATGTTTGAGGGATGGAAAGATGCTGGGATGTGTTGTGAGGGTCACTTCTTTGTGGCTGGTGTCTTTGGATGTGGAGGAAATCATTCATTTCATTGATGCCTTCCACAAATGTTTACAGAGTACTTGTACCCAGAACTGTTTTGGATTGTACAACATGCACACAAACCTCTATACACAGGGCTTCTGGTGGAGGACACTGACAGCCAGTATGAGCTAGAAAGAAGCAGAGAAGCTGGTGGGAATTATGCTGTGGTGAGAGGGGACGGACTGGCAGTCTTGATTGTGGTTTCTAATTGGACCTATAGGCAGGCATGAGGTAGGGCGTGACGTTCACGTGCTGTGACTGTTTATGCTCTCAGAGTGACTACTGCTGTTGTCACAGTCAGAGAATGGCCCTACACCTGTAATTAGCAAAGCTGTCTGCAGAGTGACTCATGAGGGCTAAGTGTTTTTCACTAAGATTGGCAGCCTTCTTACAGATACATGTAAAGAAGGTATTAATAAAAAATCAAGTAACTGTTTGTTCAGTAGCTGTTTAATAAATGATGGTGGACACAAAAGGCATTACGAGGAAGAGCAAAGTAAATCTCATGTCAAAAGAACATGTAGGGTGTTATATTCGTGGGACTGAGCATTGGACATCAGTGTTTTAATATTTGAGAGATAGGAAGAGTCTATGACATATGTTGATTCTTCCTTTTGCAAAGGCATGACTTTAATTTGGATATGTTGGAAGTCTCATATGTAACTAATTTATCTAGTGTTTATCCAGTTGCCTGGTATCCACATGTTAATTGGGTTATTTTTGCCCCTTATTTGAAGAAAAACATTCTTTCTTTGTGAAATATAGCCCTAAAGAGAACTACTTTCCAGTGTTAGAAAGGGCCAAGCCTAAGATGAAATGGATCTCGGAAAGTGCAGAGCCAAGAAGATTAGATAGATCTTGGGTAGGACTGGAATTATGGAAGGCCTCAAGGCAACACTTACCACTTTGCTGCATTTACAAGAGAAATGCTATGCTTTACTAATGTTTGAGATCTGGAACATGAACCCTTCATGAACGTGTTGTACGTGGGGACCTGATAAGGACCTTAAGGATGCCTTTGCTGGAAGCAGGGCTTCTTTGTTAGCTTTTTGTATTGGATCCTAATCCCAGATTTTTCTATTCTTTCAGAAGTAGGGTATAAACTGTATTTGTACTAAAGTCTTGGCATTTATACATCTGGGATCGACGTTAGCTATGAAGAAGAATAGTTACATACATGTGCATGTGCACACACGTGCATGTTCATGTATGGCAAGGAAAAATCCTCAAAGTGGAAGGAAAAGCTTTAAGGTACCAGCTGTGAGCGTCTCCCTCAAATCCAGGCTTTCCTTTGGGTACATACAGCGAGAATGTATTCTGTTGTCTCTTGCATCTTTGTGCAGCCATATGACCCAGTAACCAGTCACTGTGCGGACAATATGTCCAGCAGTGTGAATCTGTGGTTCCTCGTAAGGAAGAAGAGCATCTCACTCACCTCACCCACATTTTAAGAGCAGAGATATTAGACATTTCTGGTTTGTTTTGCCAGCGACTTCCTGTTCCTAATACTGTGATGACATGTGGTCAGCAAGAGAAGCAAAGGCTGCGTTTCCGGAACTGAGCCTCAAGCCCGATTATTGAAGCTAGTTGTTTCAGCGTGAAGGAGACAGTCCTTGCAAGAGGGAGGCTATTGTACGCTCAGGCTATGCAAGTATGTGTGTTATACTCAGTATTAGGTCTCTGCTCTTGCTCTACCAACCCCCTTACCCACAGGCATAGGGTAGATTCCAAGGAGCGGAAACTGATGCTTGGTTTTCCCTACTTTCACTCAATTGTTCTATTGTTTGCCTCGTAGGTAAACAATACCAGGGAGCATGAAATGAGGGGAACCTGGGTCCTAGCCTGAAAGAGCTAACAACAGTATTAGCAAGTGAGACATTCAGCTGGGGGTAATAAATACTTAGTTCAAATTTCTAAAACAATAAATGATTTATTAGGAGCTAAGTGATACCTTAACTTTAGGTGGTTTTCCCTTTGAGTCCTAATCTAATCAGGTTTATCTCCTTCCTATTGAGGTGTCCAACCACAAAACCTAGTAACAGCTCCACTCAGCAAGACCTTTCCCTTCCTCTATGATCGGTTGCACGTGTGACATTATCTGGAGCAGCGTGATGAAGACCTCATTTCTCCTTGGATTCTATTGAGCTGGACCTAGAAGAATCACTTGGGACTTTGCTGAGTGTGTGAAGAGTGGGAAACATAGAGACAGAGGCACGAGAATGTGCAGTCTAAGAAAATCTTAGCCAGTGGTGCTTTCAACACACTTTTTGTCTCCCTTAATTTGACAGTGAAAATTCAAAGATCAACCCATTTCTTCTCCTTTAGCTCTTTATCAATTTGTCCTTATGCCCCCATGGACTTATTGCTACCAAGTTGTTTGCTGTTCCCCTGAGATCCTAAGTTGGCACATTTATGCTTTAGGGGTAGGTGCCAGACTTCAGCCATCTTTGTGCTGTTCAATCTTCTGGTGCTGTGTTTTATGTGGCTCAGGGAGTGTTTGCTGCATCAACTGATGGCTTACTTTTCTTACAGTGGTGGAGCTTCTTGCACTAGTCTCATGCTTGGTGAATTGTTCTGTTCATGTTGAAAACGATATCCTTAGACTCGTGTGACGTTTTGTCTTGTCATTTGCTTCTATGACACTGACCTGGCCTTGGTTAGTAGCAGGACTCACCAATAATTAGGTTGAAGAAAGGAAAGAGATGTTCTACTAAATGTTTTCTATCTAAGTGTGGTAAAGGTTTTATTTTTCCCAGGTTCATTTTATTTTATGTTCTGGGTCTGAGTGTATGTGTATGCACCATGTGTGAGTTGGGTGTGCATGGAGGTCAGAAAAAGGCATCTCCTAGACTTATAGATGGATGTAGATGGATGTAGGCCACCTTTTGGGTGCTAGGAGCTGAACCTGGATCTCCTGCAAGAGCACTAATTACTCTTAACCACGGAGCCATGTCTCCAGTTCCTAGCAGATGTGTCTTAATCTGTTCCAACATATGATGCTAGGTGCATGTCCTGGAAGACTCCTGACCACATTGCTTTTCCTTTCTTGGCAAAAAAAATCATCTCCATGCTACATGTACTATGTTGTCTGATTCAATAAACGGAAACAAACTGATATTTTCCTGCCTGTTAGTAAGATTTGTATCTTAGATCCTCTTTGGTGCACTGGAGAATTCTCTGAAAAAGGACTCATGTCATGCAGTCCATAATTAGGCTTGTTTTCCTAATAAAAATTGCAGCTGAAATCCTTCCCTTGGGGTCTTGTTATCCTTCTTCTGAAAGGCACATTTTAATTGTGATAATAATACCAAGTGGCAACTTACCAGAATTTAAGACAATAAGTAGGGGAGATTGGGTGTCCTCCAGGAAGAGGTGCCGCTCTCCTTTGTAATTAGCCATCTCCCTGGCACCTCTGTTTGACCGTGCAAGAGTGGGGCTATCACCCACGTATGTAGTGGTTGACCTTCCTTTCTACTCCAGATGAGAGACAGCTTTAAAGAAACTGACCAGACCTTTCCATCTGATCCTCTTCCAGCTTTTGTAAAAATCTTTTCCCAAATGACAGGGAAACAGAAGGTCATCTTCACATCTCTGATTCCATCAACCCAACATTTAGTAATCTGCAATGTGAGTGTTTCAGTGCTGACTCCTAAGCAGAAATTTCTGTCCCACCCAGTCCCGTAGTGATTCAGTCCCAAAGAAACACACAGAGGCTTATATTAATTATAAATCATTTGGCCTATTAGCTCAATCTTACTATTAACTAGCTCTTACACCTTAAATTAACCCATAAGTCTTGTCTATGTTTAGCCACATTGCTTGGTACCTTTTCTTAGTAAGGTATTCTCATCCTGCTTCTTCTGCTTCTGACTGGTGTCTTTGTTTCTGCCTTTACTCTTCCCAGAATTCTCCTAGTATGGTTGCCCAGCCTATACTTTCTGCCTGGCTACTGGCCAATTAGTATTTTATTAAACCAATATAAGTGACAAATCTTTACAGTGTACAAGAGCGTTATCTCACAGTTTAACTCTGGCCAACTTTGTGAAGACAGGGTATGATCATTTTTTTAACAGGATTTCCAAAGCCAGGATACAGTGGCATGGTGTTTACCCACAGAAGTTAACTTCAAGATATCTAATCATTTCTCTTGATAACAGGGAGCTTATTGTCTTATCTCAGCAGAATCTGTCTGGTCACCTGTGAAGGAATTAAACATTCCCTGTATCTAACTCTCTGCATTGTGATACCAGCCTGGAAGTGTTTCTGTAGTGATAACTGCTTTTAGAAAACATGTTTAGAGAGCTATATCTGGCAGTATCAGTGTGCTGGGTTATAAAGAAAAGTGAGTTTGTAATGTACATAGATTATTGGTGCTCTCTTTTAACCATAACAGATGGTGTGAGTCCAACATTCATAGGAGCTTGAATTATATAACAGATGTTCCCTTGAGAGGTCTGGTTAATACTTGGATGGGAGCTGGTCTTTTGATTGTGTGTGTGTGTGTGTGTGTGTATACACACAATTATATATATTATATCATAAACCTAGCAGAAGGTACATATTTGAGCAGAATAATCATATATAAATTGAAACTTATGCTTTATTGTAGAGGATACTATCACTCTTTGTCTTCCTTGAAATTGCTATGAGGAAATAAATAAGAGTAAGCATAGATAAATTTACTAATATGTTTTATTTTAAAAGATAGTGCTACCTTATCTCTTCATTGCAGTCATTATGAAGAAAAATAAATTGTTATAGTAGAAGTATGGTTGCCTCACTTTCTATTATGTCCCATTCAAGAAAAAAATGTAAGATATGCCAAAAGGAAAGATAAAAGCTCACAGGAAGGACCAAGTAATAACACAAAACCAGACTGTGTCCTGATGCAGAGGTTGGTATTATCAAATAAAGAATTTAGAAAAAAAAGAATTCAGAAGACTATGATCTATTAAGGGCTCTAATATACACAATAGACGACTTTCAAGGACAAATGTGTGCAATAAGCAAGGGGATGTAAACTGCAAGAAAAGGTAGAAGGAAAGTGCTCGGGATAAAAATGTGGTAACTGAAATAATGAATTCTTGAGCACGGAGCTGAAGGCTCTAACCTTCTAAACATGCCCTGGTCTTTCTGGCCACAACCCCATCCTGTAGCCGTTGGATCCTTGGGAAGAGTCATGTAAGGATTTAGACCCTTTGTTTCACAGTCTGTGACTTAGACTACCAAGAAGGAGTGAGAAGGCAGAGGCTCTTTTTTTGTTACAGTACTTGAGTATGTATCTCTGCCTCTGACTTCTGCAGAAGATAATGTGCTATGTAGACAGCAAAGAAGCCTAAGATCTCCACACAAAGCTAACAAGGATCCTTCAACACAGGGCATTCTGGCTCTGTGTCAATTATAAAAATAACCAGCCTTCTTCCAACTTATAATTAATGAAAAGGGAGTTTATGTTCACTACTGTGAGAGCAAGGAACATTTATAGCCAAGACTTAAAAAGCTGCATATCCTCCACAGACAGCATTGTTTCTGTTCATTTTTGGAAACTGGTTAAGTTGAACTTTTTAACCTGTTAAATATGACTGGCAGCATTGATGTTTTGAAGACAATTCTTTGAAGTATTTCCATTTGGTAAAAGTAATATTATCTCCATATTGGTTTCTGTTTGACACAGGAATGAAAAAAGAAGAACTCCTCAAGGTCAGGGCACAGATCTCAGTAACATTTATGTCTTTAGTGTCTGCCAGACAGTTAGTGTTCAGCTATCCAGTAAATTCAGGTGGATTTGTAGAAATGTATGAGTCTTAACAAATGGGCCAGAGTAGCTTCAGAGTCCTGCACTAGAGACCAGTTCATGTCTGGTCACCAGTCCTCCAGTAATGGCAGAGAGCTCAGTCAACACATCCTTTGGTTTTCCTTTAGATGAAGTAGAATTAGGGCTTCTATGACAACCAGTGAGTGAGTTTTTCTTTTCTTTTCTTTTCTTTTCTTTTCTTTTCTTTTCTTTTCTTTTCTTTTCTTTTCTTAAGTTTATGTGATCTTTAGCCAAGTGGCTAAACCAAAAGACTTTGCCCTTATTTTTTTATCTCTAACTTATATATAAGAATATATGATTTGGATATTATTGAAAAGTGGTTTTTGTTTAAAGGAAAGCCTTCTGTCTTCTGGACAACTAAGCTAACTTCAGAAATGAAAATTTTTAATATCAGCCCATATTTTCCTTATCAGATTAGCAAAAGCCAGAAAGACTAATAATTATTATTATTGAACTGGAAAAGAGCAATTACATACACCAGGGGAAGTGTAATTAAAATTTGTGCTACATTATAGTGATTGGCCAAATCTATCAACATTCAAAGAATGCATCAGTTTTTACATAAATATTCATATAGATAGACACAGCAACTGTCTTGTATCTTTTATTACTGAAAAGCTAAAATATATGAATATACACTATTAGAAAAATGGTCCTATTAAATGACATATGTATATAAAGAAATAACATACAACACTTAAAAACGAGGTATGGTCTCTCTCCCTCTCCATTTGCAAATAAATGTGTCTGTATATACATACTTATACCTTCATATACATGTTATGTATACATATCTAAAGGAGTGTTATTGTGATTCTTCCTAATGTACCACTGGAAATGTGAACTGTATATTCTCAGAAGTCTAGAAGATCACAGAGTATACTTGCTAACAATTACCTATGAAGGGCTGGTTCTTATTCTGGCCTTTTGCTTCCATTCTTCATTTGTATTTTATAGTGTAAAGAATTATAAATATTTAGAAATATATGTGCACATGAGCAGATGTATCTGTGGACACTAGGCAGAATTCAGGAGCATTATGGGTTAGTTTGGCTGATGGAGGGAGAGAATTAGAATCAGACATAAGAGAATAAGAAAACAGCTATAGAAGGCCTTTGAATGTGTGATACCTAGATATTTTAAACAAACTATTGTCTATAAAATATATATCGTATATAATAAATACTTAAATATAAATAGAAAATTGATATAATGTATTTTATATAATGATTTATATAAGTCATTTTCGTCTTCAGCATCCTAGTCTCTGAGCGTTTAGCCTCCTGGTCCTTTGTTTTCCTTTCTATCTGTAGTACCTGTCTCTCGAAGGAAGTTTGCTTAAAACTAGGAGCAGGCAAAGTAGATAAAGATGGAACTGTTGCACTCTGCGTCTTCTACTTGCTAGGTAGAAGGGATCCATCCCCACTGAGGGTTCTGCTGTGGCCCTGCGGCATGCCCGGGGCTTCAGGAGTTCACCTGTGTGTAAGCAGTTCTGGCAGCAAAGGGACACTCTCTCATTGTAGAAGATGGCCATCCTCTGCTGGCGAGATGGCTTCCTTCACTACTAGAGCTGTCTTGAGTTGGACCTGTTTGCTTCCTATCCCAGGTCTAGCTGCAGCATTCAGAGGCAAGGCCATTTCTCCTTATTCTCAAAGGACCTCTTTGCCTTATGCCCGTCATCTCGACATTCTCATCCTTTCCCGTCTTGTTCATTTCTTCTCGCTTTCCTTATTCTGTGAGAGCAGGCTGCATTTTCTTGTCTGATAAAGAAAATTGTGATGGGTGACACTTCCTGACTGTGTCCTGGTAGTGTTGCTCTATCATTTTATGTAATCACTGTTCTCCCACTCTCGCAAGGTAGGTGCTAATATTGCGGTTTTATGGATGAGGAAACTGAGGTAGGCTCAACAAACAAACACTGTGCGACGTCAAAGGATAGCAGAAGAGTTGAACTGTGACTCAAAAGGGACCGAGTCGTGTCTAGAGCCTTTTCAGCAACTGAAGCCTGCGCTTGTCTCTTGTCGTTTGTCACTTTCCCCCTCCTGGGGAAAGGGTAACAGAACAATCTCCATTGGTTGCCCTGCCTTGTGTGCTCTGGGGCTGTCTCTGTCGCTGCCTTACCCGCTTCCTCTCCCACTCCCCGTTTCAAAGATGAAATGCCTGAAGTCTGACTGAAAGTCACACCAGAAGTGATTCTGAAAATGTTTTGAATGACCCCCGTTGTGATTCTAGAGATGAATAAGAACCAAAGGTTCAGGAATAGGAATACCCTATGAGACTGACATTTGCAAGTTTATCAAGTAATTTGGTGCTGGCCAGGAGAAAACAGGGCCCATCCTTTGATCTGTTGTCAAAGGAGAACATAAGGGGTGACGGTAGAAAGTGGTGGTGACATTCTAGCTGTAAAACCGATGCTCGACTCTTCTGTGCTACTGTATCGTTTTCACCGATGCCAAGGAATCTTAACAAAATTACCTGAAAATGAGTCTGAGAGGATATGTTCTGGCCACTTATTTCTGCAAAGTATATTGTTACTATCGGAAGATCAAGGAAAGAAGTTAAAGAATTAACCAGTTTTCTAAAGGTTTTGAATGATAAAATATAGCACTTGCTCAGGAAAAGGATAAAGCTTACTAACTGGCCTGGAAGCATTGTAAGAAAATAAAATTTACAACCTATGTGAAAGCTGGGTTCAATAGCATGCTATAGAATTCCAGTGTACATGTGGTGAGATAGAAGGCAGAGACAGGAGAATCCTGGTAGGCCAGCTAGTCTGGCATACACAGTGCTGAACAGCAAAGAGACACTATCTCCAACAAAGAAGGAGTAGGCCAGTGTTCAAAATTATCATCTGACCTCCAGATGTGTGCTTCTGTACACTTATGCATGTACACATATGCCATACACATAATGCAATGTACACACATACACACACACACACACACGAAGAACCTAGGTGTTTTTATGGCTGGTGTTAATGTATTTTATCATATGTGGACTATGAAAAGTATAGTGTTGGTTTAAATGAGAAATGTTCGTATTCCCCATAGGCTCAGGTAGTTGAACTCTTGGTCCTCAGTTGGTGACATTGTTGGGGAAGTGTCTTCGAGTTTTGATTGCTGTGATATTACACCAAGACCAAAAACAACTTGGGGAGGAAAGTGCCTATTTCATCTTACATTTCTAGGTAACAGTGCATCGCTGAGTGAGTCAAGGAAGGAACTTGAGGCAGACACCTGGAGGCAGCAACTGAAGTAAAGACCATGAAGGAACTCTGCTTACTAGCTTGATTCCCATGGCTTATCCAGACAGCTTTCTTTAACAGCTGGGACCACCACCAACCCAGGGGTCCCACCACCATGGTGGGCTGGGCCCTCCCAAATCAGTCACGAATTAAGGAAATGCACCATAGTCTTGCCCACAGGCCAGTCTTGTGGGGGGAATTTCTCAGTTGAGATTCCCTCTTCCCAAATGATTCCAACTTATGTCAGGTTGACTTAAAACCAGCCAGGACATGGAGATTAAGGTGGTACCACCTTGCTGGCAGAAGTATGCCACTGCAGGAAGGCTTTGAGATCCCCCCTCTTTGTGTTTTTGTTTAAAGATAGGATCTTTGAGCTTCCTGCTCCAGCCTCCATGCCTGCTGCTTGCTACCATCTCTCCTCACCATGATGGGTTCTTATACCCCCTGGAACTGTAAGCCAAAATAAGCCCTTTCTTCCATAAGTATTTTTGGTTGTGGTGTTTTATCTTGGAAGCAGAAGAGTAATATAGTGAGTTTTAAGAAAAAAAAGTTCATGTTGGTTTATCAATTTTACTCTTAAAATTAGAAAAGTTATGGGAGAATTAAGTTATTTCTTTTATCTCAACTATTTGGGTTAGGGAGAAGGTAGATTCTAAATATAGAAACACACCTGCGATTAATACAGAAAATCTAGAGAGAAAAAGAGAAAAAAATGTTACATTTCTGAAAATACTCTGCTCACTGAGAGCTGAAAATCATGTTCAAACTTAGAGCGCATGTGGTTTAAACCGTTTTCTAAAACCTCCGGTGTGAGTTCTGTGAGAGAACAGTGGGATAGCCTCGCAGAAGCAATAAGCTCAGTTCACATGTCACTCTTCCCGCAGAACTTACAGGCGAGTCTTCCCCAGAGGGAAGCTGGGACTGACGAACATGGGGTTGGCTAGTGTGCATTAGGTGGCTTGTGAAAACCGCCCCTTCACGCTTTCCTTGCTTTTCCTACTCAAAAAACAGGGGAAAAGAAACACTAACATTGTCCGTGCTCAGTGGTTGCTGTCCCTTCAGTAGCATCATGGTCTTGCTGTTGGCATTTAGGCAGCAGGACCAGCAGGGAAACAAGCTAGGGGAAGGTAACCGTGGTCACTTTCATAGTGAGGGACCTAAATGGTTCCTTTAAAAGAGAACTTCTAGGGTAATTATGTGGAATAGGCGAGGAAGTCCGAGTACACACATTTAAGGTCTTATACTAGGGGCTTGGATTTAATAGCTCAGAATTTGGTTGGAAATACAGACCCACGAGCATAAGATGAAAATCTTCAAAGTGTGCTTGGCACAGGGATGAAGTTGTGCTTCGGGACAAAAGGAGGGTATATATTCTGACCTGGTGAGAGACAGGAAGAGGGAAAATGTGCAAACTGAGGATGTCACTACGGATTTTCCATTCCATGTTGCTACTCTCTGTGTGTGTTTTGTTTTGGTATTTTTTTTATCTTGTTGATTTTCTTGTTTTTGTTTGTTCATGCCGATTTTTTGTTCTTATTTTTTCTGTTCTTTGTTTTTCTGAAGGAAAGAAAAAGCATAAATTTGGGTATTTAGGAAGGTGGGACGAGCTGGGAGGAGATGGGGGAGAAAGAAGTGTGCCATCAAAATATATTGTATGAAAAAACTAAGTTTATTTTATGTATTTAAGTGTTTGTCTGCATGTATGTCTGTGCATATCTGCCTCATGTCTGGATGCCAGAAAAGGGTTTAGACCCACTGGAATTGGAATTACAGATAGTTGGGAACTGTCCTTTGGGTTCTGGAAATTGAACCCAGTTCTCTGAAAGAGCTTTCGTCAGTTGAACTGGATGCTGAGCCATCTCTTCAGCTCCTGTTTTCATTTAAAAAACATACTTAGGATGAGTTTGGTTTTGTGAGAAGTGCAACCTTAATCTGGTAGGTTTTCCTTTTACATAAAGTACAAAAGTCATCTTGCATCAACGTGTCTTTCGACTGGATTTATCTTGCCTTTGGGGATGATGAAAGCTAGGCAAGCTGAGCATCTGATAGACAGTGAAGCTCTGTGTGTGTGTTTAAAACTCTGAACTGGCTGTTGTTATATTATTTACATCCCTTAATCATGACAAACTACGTATTCACATTAACCTGTGCACTCACAGTGACTTGTCGGAGCCAATTTGGGCAGCTGGTAGACCTTCCTCTATACATACAGATCATGAGACACACACTTGCAGTTTTATCTTGTGTACCCCTGAATGTTCTTGACTGTTAGATGCATTTGGTTACATGTAAGAAACAGTTCTTTCTAATTACTGGAGGAAAGTTGAGTTTGTCTTGCACTTAAACATGAGCTGAAAGGCAGATGAGCAAGTAAGTTCTGTCTGTTTCTTTCTTCTTCTTTTTTAATTCTTTCTCTTCCCCCATTGTGCTGCTTGGCCTATCTCTACCACACTGTCTTCAATTGGCAGGTGAACACTACCTGTAATTTTGCATGTGTATAATTAGTCTCGTCCCCGCCTTTCTTTGCATTGTAATTCTGAGCAGATCTTCAGCTCTCACTGCTGACTTGCGGGTGGATGATGTGTTGTGTTTTCAGCCCATGGGTGGGATTAGTTGTGTTTCCCAGGACTGATTTCAGAAGATAGGGCTGACCTGACTTGGCTTTCCAAGTGAGGCCACACTGTAGATAGACTCCTCTTGGGCCAAGATTTCTTTTCTCTAGCCCTCAGTTTAGACTGAGAGGCATACCCATGTCCTTCATAAAACAAGTCCGCCCCCTCTTCAGAATCACAGAATGAGACCCAAGTTTTCTGAAGCAGACTTTTCTCTACCTATTGCATAACTCATTTCCTATTTGTGGTCCCTTAATCTTCACTAATATAATCGATTCTCATAGTAACACTGCATGTTTACTGCTCTTTACAAGAAGCAACCAGTGATGATGTAGTGCAGTAATTGCAGCCAATTAACAGTTGGGTGGCTGGGGAAGGANCCATGGGTGGGATTAGTTGTGTTTCCCAGGACTGATTTCAGAAGATAGGGCTGACCTGACTTGGCTTTCCAAGTGAGGCCACACTGTAGATAGACTCCTCTTGGGCCAAGATTTCTTTTCTCTAGCCCTCAGTTTAGACTGAGAGGCATACCCATGTCCTTCATAAAACAAGTCCGCCCCCTCTTCAGAATCACAGAATGAGACCCAAGTTTTCTGAAGCAGACTTTTCTCTACCTATTGCATAACTCATTTCCTATTTGTGGTCCCTTAATCTTCACTAATATAATCGATTCTCATAGTAACACTGCATGTTTACTGCTCTTTACAAGAAGCAACCAGTGATGATGTAGTGCAGTAATTGCAGCCAATTAACAGTTGGGTGGCTGGGGAAGGATGTGGAGCCTGGTATATATACCAAAGCAAACAGGATGCAGAACATTCAAATCGCTCAGTTTTTCAGAAAGGTAAATCAGAACTGAATTCAAACAAACAAACATAAAACACTGGATAATGGGAGAGTGAAGCTGAGATACAAAATCACTACCTCTAGGTGGATGGAAGGAAGGTAAGAATAATAACAAAGCAAGCATAAGGCAAATATTTTTTATCATGTAAACATCTTCCTTGCTCTGTCTTCTAACATGCCTGCTGGGCTGGAAAAGTGCAGGCCCCAGAGAGACAAAGATGAACACCATGAAATATGTGATGTGGGTGAGAGGGGTATGTGGACTACCAGGAGACTCATGTGTCACCACCTAGCATAAACTTGCAGAGAACATTTCAGTTATGTTTATTAAAAAAAATCAAATAGGTACATCCAGCACAATAGCAATTATTTTCAGAAATATTTTTCCAGAACAAATCAGTGGGTGAGTAGGCAAAGATGCATACCCCAGGGTGCATCTCTGCGAGTATTAAAAATACCACCCTGGTGGTTCTCTTCCTCTGACATCCTAGTTAATGTCTCCGCACAAATGCTGGCATTCCATAGAAACTCCACTTATTTATGCATTCCTCCCTCCAGTCAAGCATGTCACTGTGTATCTACTATGTGCCAAGTCTGTGCTAGGAATCTCAGCCAGAAATAGGACAGCCACTTCATGTGTCCTGTGGAAGTAGAGGCCCGTGAAGGGAAATTGATTTTCTTTTAGCAGGAGAATGCAACTTCTGGCCTGGGCGGTGGACACTTAGCATTCTAGCCTGGCTGGTCAATGGCCTGGCTAAGAAGCCACTCCTTAGGAAGGCAGGTTCACCTGAAGTCATGCTAAAGAGACTGGAGGAATAAGGGTGATGTTGATGAGATAATCTGCTTTTCCACCCCAGAATTCCTGACCTCACAGTTGGTTGCATAACACAGCCACACTGTGGCATACCTTATGGTCTGCTTTTTGGGATTATTCCAAAAAAGATACCTTTTCCTTTTTACTTCCTCTTTCCATCGCTTTTCGGGGTGTGGTTTTCCTAACACTTAGGGCTTCACTCCTCCAAAGATCCCCTTGTCTGTCATGTTTCCAACCTAAAACAGCATGGCTTTTTCCCCTTCTCTCCTCTATTACAGCTTGCCTGTCCTGAGGCTTTCCTTCTAAAACCTAGGAACATTCTCCTTGAGCTTCTGTTTGAGTCATTTCTTAATTTTTTTTAATTAATGACTGTACGAAGCTACAAGTAGACCCCCACTTCTCCAGTAATAAACGGAAAGGCCCAGCAGGGTCGCGCTGTCAGGGTGCCTTGTAGAGGGGAACTGCACAAGCACCGGCGTCCCAAGGACCACTGGTTAAAACCTGGTAACAAGGTTACAGAAGAGTTATGTTCCTTTTACTCTTTTTATTATTTTTTTTATTTGTAATTAGCCATTCTTTGGAAGTCCTATGAAGCAAATGTCTTAGATTTCAGTGGTTACCTCCAAAATAACTGGAGAATGATGAATTAAACAATGCCAACAGATCAATGTAAGACGACGACAGTGTGCTTAATCCCTATGTGAACTACTATCCATCAGGACGTCTGATTGTGTCTCATGTGTCTTTCCATAAAACAGAAACCTCTCTCCCATTCTGGAAGGTTTCCACAGGGTAAGCCTAACTAACCCAGGCCTGTAGAGCTGGGAAGTTAGGAGGAGAAAAAGAACCGAGCTACAGATCAGAAATTTTTATTCACCAAATTAAGATAAATAACTTAGAACAAATTAAGGCTGATAAATGCCCTCCATGACACATCTCTGCAAAGAATCAATGACTTAACTAACGTGAAGTCATTTGGTGTTTGCTGATGGCCTGGGTGCTTCGGGGCTGCACACTGCATTGACACTGAGTTATCTGAGAAGTGGTTATGTTACTTGCTACTATTCCATTCTCATCGTCTATCCTAATATCTTCTTAGTGGTGTGTAAACATAAAGGCAGCTCACTGTACTTTGTGAGCTGGAGAAAGCAAGCGATTAAATGTCAAAGCCATGACAACACAGTGCAGAAAATGAAATATTTCATCCATTTTCTAAGCAATGAACTTAGAAACCACCTAGAAATTGGCTAAGATAAAATGCCCAGAACTAAACAAGCTTGATTACAAAATCCGTGTCCGATGGATGCCTATTTGGTCTAAGGCAAAACTGAGATGCTCTAACTTCTTAATGGAGTCTGAAGGGGAAAAAAAAAACCAACTCCCCCCCAAAAAACCCAACAACTTCCGGTTTGATATACAACTACTATGCTGAGATTCCATTTTATTTTATGCTATGTCATTAAAGTACTGAAAAATTCATCTAGGGAAAGAAAAATGGAAGAAACAACAAACAACTTCAAAAACAATTTGAAGGCACAAGAGGAGAAAGTGATGAAAAGGCATAAGGAAAGATTCCAAGGTGTTTCCAAAGTCCCAGACCAATATACAACCCAGAGAGAGTCAGTGGGGAGGGGCTGTTGACATAGCAGAACACTCACTTCATGGGAGAAGAGGTAGACAAAGAGCGGGCACCTAGGAGTCAGTGCTCCTCCTGAAATGCTATTGCCAAGCATTTGACCTCAGAAACTCAGCTGGGCTTGCTCATCTCTAGGCACTGGCTGCATTTCTACACAGAGCACATGTTAAACCAGTGATCAATGCATGGTGCATCTTTCTCAAGCTAGATTGGGAGGTGAGGTTTCCTCATGATTGTTAAATCAGCATGAAGAGGGTTCACCACAGTGCGTGAGGTAAGTAACGCAGACATACACACATCATTATTCTGTGGACTAAGTTCAAGTTCTAGTTCCTAGAAAAAGAGCAGGAGGTGGAGGGGATGGCAGTGGCAGCCATGACAGGATCTCATAAAATTGCCCAAACTGACCTTGAACTTACTTTGTAGCTCAGACAGGCCTTAAATCCATTTTAGAGGGAATTATAATTCTCCTTCCCCAGCCACCCAACTGTTAATTGGCTGCAATTACTGCACTACATCATCACTGGTTGCTTCTTGTAAAGAGCAGTAAACATGCAGTGTTACTATGAGAATCGATTATATTAGTGAAGATTAAGGGACCACAAATAGGAAATGAGTTATGCAATAGGTAGAGAAAAGTCTGCTTCAGAANTCCTTCCCCAGCCACCCAACTGTTAATTGGCTGCAATTACTGCACTACATCATCACTGGTTGCTTCTTGTAAAGAGCAGTAAACATGCAGTGTTACTATGAGAATCGATTATATTAGTGAAGATTAAGGGACCACAAATAGGAAATGAGTTATGCAATAGGTAGAGAAAAGTCTGCTTCAGAAGACTTGGGTCTCATTCTGTGATTCTGAAGAGGGGGTGGACCTGTTTTATGAAGGACATGGGTATGCCTCTTAGTCTAAACTGAGGGCTAGAGAAAAGAAATCTTGGCCCAGAGGAGTCTATCTACAGTGTGGCCTCACTTGGAAAGCCAAGTCAGGTCAGCCCTATCTTCTGAAATCAGTCCTGGGAAACACAACTAATCCCACCCATGGACTGAAAATACAACATATCCTCAGTGATCAGAAAGCAAGAGATGTACGAGTGGGTCAGTTGTTGGAGATCTAGCGAGATTCAAACCTGGTAGGCAGGCTGGCAGGTGGTTGTGAACAAGGAGCTAGGCAGGAGTGGTGACTGGTCAGTCATTATACGATCATGAGGATGGTGAAAAATACAGGCCTTGGGCTGCCAAATTCTCTTAACTTGCAAGAGAAACTGGAAACATGTTTTACATAAAAATAAGTATTTTCCTATGTTCACAAACCAAGACAATTTATTCTTGCAATAACCTTCCTTTGTACATTATAACCTTAATTTGGCCTTCCTCCTCTTCACAAGTGGGCATGAGTAATTTATTGGTTTGTTTGGTGCTAGAAAATAAACCCAGGTACCCATACGTACTATGGACTAAGAATCTTACATGTATTTTTTTCTTCCACACCCGCACACCTTCAAATGATCCTCACAACAAACAGACATTCAAGAAAGACATCATGCTAGTATCACACTGTCTCTTGTGATCATTATTTTTTTCTTGGACTTTCTAAAGCATGTGGATTCTGTTTAGAAACTTCCCAATAGACGAGTCATTGTATTCTACCTGCGACTGTGATCTTCCTTTCATGGCCTCCCATTGTGCAGATCACAGGTAGAAGCCATGACAGGAAATGGTCACTCGTACAGAGCCAACAGCTTCCCCAGGCCTTCCACCTGGCTTCCTTACCAAAGTGAGCTGCCTGCATGATTCCTGCAAACTGGCCTGGTTAACTTCTTTCATTACATCTCAAAAATAGACTTGATAGAGCAAGTATTTCCTGACCACCAGTCTCTGAAGGATTAAGCTGGACCTGCCTCCTCTACCATGGAGCAGCATATTCTGATTCTTACTTTAATCTGTTGCTTGCCTCTTTTCTCTTCATCTTTCTTCTTGACTATTTTATAGTTTGTCTGTGTTATCTAAATCTCACAAAGAGCCCAGGCTATAGTCATTGCTCAAAAAATGGAATGAAGAGAGAGTTCATTCCTGTCCCCAGATGACTTTGTTACCTCAGTTTAGAAAGGAATACTATATGCTTGGACCAGAAACACTCATCAAGGCTGGGTAGATACCTAGTTTGAAGATCTTGGCCCCGAATTGATTTTCCAACCTGATAATTAGTAGTGAATGGCAGTAACCCAGCTTTATTCTTTTGCCTGGTCAGCTTCTCAGCTACTGTGTTGATTTATGGCCTTGTTAGTTATTCTTGAATAAAGCCTCCTGAGAAGAAGGATCTGTAAAGACAGACAGACAGGTTATAATGGCAGTATTGTGGAGAGTTTGGACTGGACCAATCCTTATCTTGGGCTAGCTTTAGCCCCAGGAACAGCCATTCCTTACTCAACCTGTATGTCAGAATAATGTCCTGTGACTAATAGATACAAACCTTCGGTGTCTACTGACTTAGCAGACACACTGGCTTTCAGCAACCCAAAGCGAAGAATGAGGTTGATCATTCCAGGAGCCCACAGAGAAGCTTTCTCCGGTATGCTGTATCTCTCTGATGTTCCCATCAGTGTATTTTAAACTTGCCTTGCTTTATGACTTTCTTTGTTTTGTAAAACTGTAAAACTTAAATGACTTCAACCTTGGAACATGGAATTTGGGGGAACCGAAATTCGTGTTCCTGAGCCAAGGTCACTCAAAATGTTCCGAAGTTAACTATCTTTTATTCTCTGTAAGATGAGAACTGTGGCGTTAGCGGTGACATTCTTCCTACTCACAGGAATGCCAGCTCTCTGGAGGGGAGAAGACTCCTTTGCTCATTAACTTCCGAATCTTCTGTCTCTAGAAAGGGCTGCCCCACTGAGTGAACGCGACATGTTCTCTCTCAGTTTTGTTCTCTGTGTGCATTTTCTTTTTTTCCTTTAAAAAAAATGTTCCTTCCATTCTGCGTCTTCTCAGGTCACAGTATTATTTTCAGTGCAGGAGATTTCAGCTGTGTCCTGTCAATTATTTTCTCTTTAGGCTGGCAATTTATACGCCTAGATAAGGGCAGTAGCAGTAGAAGGCGGGCAGGATTGCTGGGCCAAGACCCACTGTTTCCCTTTTTCCACCCAGGAGAAATGACGATATGTCCTCTCTCTCCTCACAGATTTGAAAGACGAAGTACGGTGCTGCTTGAGAACAGCTCGTGTCAAATACATTGTGTGGGACACGTGTTGACAAATGCCCTCAGATATTCTGATATGCCGGCAGCCTGTCAAGGGCAAGGCCCCTGAGGTGGGAGCTGATTTTCGCACAATACTTCACAAAAGTCCTGTGAAGTAAGTGCACTATCCCCTTTCAGATATGCAGACACAGGCCTCAGAGGTGGAGAGTTTCACCCCGATTCACAAAGCAAAGGCAAAGACTGGCTTAGATGACTGGCTACAAATGTAGGCATCTTTTCACTCTCTGTCAGCTGTCAGGTTGGGGTAGGAGAAAAGTCACCATTAGGCTTTGACCCCAGCTTCTTGATCACGTGGACTTGAATATCCTTCGGATTCAATTAAATTAAAAATGTCAGTGAGAGACATTTTTAAATTTAGTGTTGACTTCATTTTTAGGTAGTATTCAATTGCAAGATTTTTTCCCCTCAGCATTATCAAATATTGTTACGACTAGTTAGGTCAGAAGTTAGTTATCTTCTGGACCCTGTTGATTAAGAGGGCTTGACATTGAATGACAGAACTGCTGATTGGATGGGGCAGACTCTGCATTTGCACGTGGACTTTGAGTCTGAGCTGGATTTATAAGTCATTCTGTAACAATCTGAGACAGTCACTAGGGCGCTCTCCCCACTATCTATTCCAACGGCATAGAGATTTCAGTCTTTGGAAGCTGGATCCTAACCTTGGTATTCCAGCTTACTGCTTCTGGGGAGTATCAAGCGAACCTGTAAAGACTGTCTGCAGTTACCCAGCAGGACCTCATGCAGCTGCCTGTGGAAATCAGGATAGTCCTACCATTTCTGAGAGCCTTTTAATAGAGCACTGATTACAGATTGCAGGCACCTGGTGCTGTTTTTGTATTGCAGCTGAAGGGTACCATTTCAAAGACAAGCATTGGGCTTCACTGATTCCTATTTCCTGCTCCATTGCTTGCCAGGGATAGGTACCAAGAAGCCCATACAACAGCTGATCTGGTGCCTGCGTGGAGACTGCCAATGCCAAAGTGTTAATTCCCAGAATGATAATGTGCCCGTGAGTCGCCCTGAATGTATTCACCTGACAGTGGCTTAGAGCACCGAGGTTATGGAAGGACTTCTGCTAACTGGGGTCAGCACAGAGATCTGTGGGTTGGCACTAGGCCAGAGTTCTGTGCTTCTTGGACTCCCCAACATGGTCCACTTGGGCCTGTTCTACTTCAGACTTCAACAGCCAAATGTGTAAATGTAAACTGTGGAAATCCAACAGGAGAAGAGGTGCTGACCTAAAATCAAGGCTTAAAGAAAGATCTACGGGCTTGAGGTATTGCAGGCTAGGACTAAGTTTTGTGTCAATTCTCAAGGAAAAGAATGGGCCTGAGCAGCATCGCAACTGTGCGGAATCATGCTTTCTCTTTGTCTTCTCTCCACTCCGCCAGCTTACCACCTGTGTCCATAATCATGAGACGGGTGTGGTACTTTACACCCTCATATCATCCTTTTTAAACTTCGATTGGAAGGAGCCTTACAGTGAAGTGGAGACCAGCATCTAGTCCACATTTTGGCTTTCTTTCTCTTTGGATATAAGATCTTGGAACTCAGCTTCTGTGTCAGATAGAACTGAATGAGACAGACAGTCACCAAGACGATTCTGTTACTAAAACTGGAAGAGTCCAAATGCTCAAGATGCATTTGGACGGCATCTTTCAGTCTAAATATTATTGTAGTTAGGTAGGAATGAGAAAAGCTGTCAAGGCAATGGTTGTAGGTCATGAAAGCCTTTCTGAGAGCCTCCTTGGTAAAGCAAAGTACATGGAATACCCATGTGAAGCCTGGGGCATTGCTACTGACAAACTAGGGTTGCTTGGAGCATCACAGAGAAAGATAGAAGGTATAGAATATATGAGGGATGGTAACCAAGAAGGTCAATGTTGTGCCAGGGAGAGGCAGTCCAGTTAAGAGCTCAAAGAGGAGTATCCCCTGAAGACAAGCAGAAACCTTGGAAATCCTTGTCTTTTACAGTTAAATCTTTTCCTCTTGGGAAAGTAGCTTATAAACTTCACAAAACTGCCTCATGGCAACCATCTGAGATCTTCTCAGTTAACTGACTCCTGGCTGGAATCAAAAGGAGGGAGACTCAGTGGGCATTGTCCTCTGTTGGTGCTCTGGTTGGTGGCCAGACCCTGGGAGAGTGGGGACTAAAAATGGCGGGGGAAATAAAGACTCATGCAGTAGCCAACTTTATTCAGAGCATCAGATAATTTATGCTCAGCGGGTCAAGAGAATCACTTGAGTAAAGTATACAGTTACAAGGACAAACCATACGTGGCAAAAATATGTTTTTTCCAGAGAGGCCTATGAGTAACCACAGCCGGAGTGAACTTATTCCTACTCACTACATCTGGGAGGATCCTGAAGACACATTCCAAGACAATTCTGTGTTTTGAAAAAATTGAGGTCCCAAGATTCTTGTCTTCCTTTCTTGGAAACACTCAGAACTCTTACACAGCTCCATGCTTGGACTGTGTTTTTTCTGGAGTGGGACATCTATTGTAGAGTCTTACTCTATGCATTAAGCTCTAGTTTAAATTGGGGAATGAAAGTAAGTTATCTTAACAACACTATGTGATAGTCTTTGCCAACTAAACTTGGACACAGCCAAGATGAACTGGTAGCAACGAGGAATGACCAGAGCCCAATTTGTTATCTTTGTAGTTGCTGGACAAGGTTAACAACAGCGTCTTGTTCATTAGAAAGCAAAGCTGAACAAAGGAAGTTGTGAAATAATAATGTTCGTTTTGATTTACCTAGAATGCGGTTCTGCCTCTCCCTCTCCCTTCCTTTCTTCAGTACAAGATGGTGCAGAGGAACAGACAGACACTCCTCTGGGATTGTGTTCCTAGCTTCAGATTCCTGCTTGCCTTTTAAGGCTATGGGGTCTACAATAATTTACTTAACCACTTACTTCTCTCATCTACAAAACAATATCTCTTCTCCAGATATAAACATATCTGTAAGGAATTTTAATGCCAAATTCACATTTGTGCCTCTCATGTCAGAATTTGAGGCAGTAGCATAGAAAGGTCCTTGTAGGAGCTGGAGCAAGTCTATTAACATTCTCATTGAATTATACAGGCACAAAGTCGTGAAGCCAGGCCCTGGAGAGAACAGTAAAGCCTGGAATCAAATCCTGGGCTGGATGATGACACAAAAATTGTTAAGGAACCTAACTGTAAGTTTCACTTATGAAATTGAGGCATTGAAGGCCCTAGAATCTTGCCTTCTAAACCAATATGGTGAATGTGAATTAAATGGACCCATGAGGTATCATGTTTTTATGTACTGCCCTCTTGACCAAGGAAGATTTCATGGCAGATGATACCATTGGTGACATATCAACTATAGAAAACACACTACAGTTCTCATCCAAACTGTAAAGCAGGGGCAGTTCCCAAACTGGGTTTTCTGATATGGAGTACTAATGTAAAATTGATGCTATGATGAAAGACTATTTTGAAGTAATTTAAAAGTACTTAAAATGATACTTGTTTCATCCATATTTTAAGTATTTAGAAAGCTTATATACATAAAAATTGGAAGTTCACTCTCAAAGTTTAGCTTTTTAATGTTATAATTCAGGTGTATTTTGAAATAGAATTTGCTTAGTTGAGAAAACTTAAAATTTACCTACGATTGCAGTCAGTATCTGCTGTAAAAGGCAAATCCTATTCTGGCTAAAGATTTCCCCCATCTGTATGTGTTTGTGTGTATATGCATCCGCACATGCGTGTGTGCTTAATCTAATCTTCAACACATTTTTCTTTTTATATCTTCTCTTCAGCTTCAGTGAAGCAAGGGTAGTAATTCAGCAAGCATACTGAGTATAGCTCATAATTAAGTTGTTTGTGTATAGAATTGACGCTGTGTGTTTTTGACTTTGTTTGGACATGATTGAAATTGGCTTGGCCACTTCCTGTGTTCCTCATGCAGGTGATGGTTTCAGACCAAAGTATTCTTGTTGTTGTTATTATTATTATTATTATATTTTGGTTTTGTCATACTGTTTGTTAATATTAGGATGTGGCAGTTTACAATACTACGTTTTAAACAAATTTATAAACCAGGTCTGTGGGAGAGCAGGATTTATTTTTGACTATTAAATCTATAAGAAGGATGGACTTAGCAAACACATAAACAAGGAAAAATGAGATGAAAGCAGTGTAGGTTTGTAACTGAAGTAGGCATGAGACAAAGGTACTGAGAATCCTGTGACTGTGTCTCCTACAGAGGAAAGTATATATTTAGGGAAAAGAAAGCCCACTCTCATGCTTTAGTAGCCAATGATGGAGACTCTTCTCTCCTTAAAGACATCTCTGTGACCAAGGCTGCTTTCTGTGCTGGTCGATCGTCCCTGTTTACACTGTCCAAACGTGTGTGGTTACTGGAGCAATTGGAAGCTGGCGTATGTCTGCTGCTCTTCTGTCCAGGCGCTGGCCATGCGGTGACTGCTGCTGCCCAGAGGGAAATGTCCTTCCCCATGACAGTCTTCCAGCCCCTCGATCACTCGCAGAATTAACCCTCCTCTCTCACAATGATTTGGTACTGATTGGAATCAAAGACAGTAAATCTAATCAATGGAACCCAGTGAAGTGTGTTTTTATGGCTTTCAGATTAGGGAGAGAATAGGCCTGAAACCATAGATCTTTATGGTAGCATTCTAGTTTCATGACAGTGAGGACAGCAGGAAGATTCTCTGGCATGTTTTCTAAGTTTGAATTCAAATAATGATATGAATTTAGTAGAAATCTTGTTTCTAGATGTTTTCTGGGAATAAGTATGTAAGTATGCTAGGCATGGTGGCCCCCACCTTTAATCCTAGCACTTAGGAGGCAGAAGCAGGTGGATCTCCATGAATTCATAGCTAACCTGGTCTACAGAGGGAGTTCTAGGAAAGCCAGGGCTATAATAGAGGCCTTGTTTTAAAGAAACAAAATTCAAATAGGAACAAAACAACAACAAAAACAAAAAGACGCAAGTGCAATTTTATATTCAGAAGCTCATTTTCTGTTCTGGAGCCTCCTTATTTTCATGCTGCATTATTTCATTCTTATTCTTCAAGTCCATATCTATGAGTCCCCCCCATTGTTCCATTTTCGTGTGTATGTGGTATGCATCTGTACACATATAGTGTGTGAAGGTGCCTGTGTATGTGGGTGGGTATGCACCTGAGAAATTATCTTGCCTCTCATTTAATGAGGCAGGGATTCTCAGTCAAATCCATGGCTTATTGATATGGCTAGTCTCATCAGCCAGCTTGACCCAGGAATCCCGGCTCAGCCTTCTGAGGCTGGAATTATGGCGTGTGTGTGTGTGGGGGGGTGCGTGTGTGTGTGCCATGCTCACTTATGAGGGTTGTGAGGATCTGAAATCCTGTCCCATATGTATGGCCCTGATTAAAAAAAAAAACTGTGATGTTCCAGTAGGTCAATGGGCTTCAGTTCCTCTGTATTTAAGCAATGAAAATTTATGAGTGTTAGCTTATCCATAAGGTGTTGCTTTTGAAATGAGCCTGAGGCAAGCTTGTGTCTATACTGCAGCGTACACGTTTCTCTGGTAGTCGTTTCTGCCTCAGTGGGTTTCAGCTAAAACACTATCTCCACAAGAGGAAGTTAGAACACTTTCCCATAATCTGTAGCCCAAAAGGAATTGGCTAAAAATGGCATAATTTGCCATTATAAAAATACATATCTAATGATCCTTATTTGCAGTCTTGAGATGGTACATTCAGCAACTATCTTGACCTACATTTGGAATTGAATGTGGAAGTGCTTTGTAAATAGGGCTGTAGACACTTAAGGATTCCTTGTTAGCGCTGTGCAGAGCATCTGCCATAGACACCTGCTCAGGAAACATTTTTATTAGTGTGTTTAACAAGGAAGTCTTTCAAGACAGGGGGTCACCACCCCATCAAAAACAATGGTTCTAAACCTGCTTGTGCAGCAGAATACCCTGAAGACATTGCAGGCAAACAAGTCCCCTGGATCTCTGTGACCCAGAGACCCCAAATATAAAGCCTACTTGAACCCCCTCATCTTATCCTGAAATGTTCCATCTCTACCAACTGCCACCATTCTGATTGAAGTTTTAGATTTGTGTAGGGTAATGGCTTGTAAACTTGGTGGCCAGATGACCCGTGAAACCTGAGAATGAGTTAGAGAGTTGTTTAAAATAGTTTATAGAATTCAGATGTGCAGCTGGGTGTGAGACAGCTAGACAGTGGCTGGCTTGCTCCCTGATTATTTTCCTTCTTTTCCACTGTACATCAACCTTTCCAGAATGACACTCAAAACATACATCTTCATGTACTTCAGAAAGCTCTGAACGAATAACATGACACTTGACCCTAGAATGAATATGATACTCTCCCAGTAGTGAATTTTCAAGAAAGGCCTATAACTCTCCATTTTTCTGTTTGTATAGAGGAAACTATCTATTTATGTGTATTTATACATGAAAAACAGTGAGGCTTTGCTAAGTAAAGCTGAGTTTTATTCTTCCAGACATCTTCTGCTTTGCATGGGTACATTCATTCAATTTTTATAGTTCAAAAGATATTTCATAATTTACATCATAATAGGAGTTAATAAAATCCTCCACCTTTAAGATTTTTTTAAAGTATTGAGGAACTGGGATGCATGATCTTAACATATTAACCTATTTAGCTCTTCAGTTCCAAGAGGGAGGTAAAGGCATCTCCATGTTGTATTAAGTCAGTGGTTCTCAGCCTGTGGATTGAGACCCCTTCACAGGGATTGCTTAAAACCATCAGGAAACACAGATATTTGTATTAGAATTCATAAGTAGCAAAATTACAGTAATGAAGTAGCAATGAAGTTTTTTGTAGTTGGGGGTGGTCATAAGAACACGAGGAACTTTATTTAAGGGTTGCAGTGTTAGGAAGGTTAAGGACTACTGAGTTAAATAAACTGAGAGTCAGAAATGCTAAGACTTACCCATCAATTTCAAGCCTTATATGATGGATCTGAAATGTAAATCGGAGCTTGTTTTATTTTAAAATTTGGGCCCAGAGAAATCACTAGTTTATCTTTCCTATGCCCTTCCATTTGTGAATATCAGTATAACAACGTAAGAAAGGTCATTTCAACTTCTCACCAGCTGCCAAAGGCATGGGTTGTTTTAAGATCCTGGTAAAACAGGTGTGCTTCTTTTATCTTCGGATGCATTCTACACAATGTGGCGTTAGTTTTCTGTTACCTCTCAGAGTAGGTTGGAGAAAATGTCAATCAAGATGAAGAAGCAATGCCATGCTAGCTGGGGAAGGTGACTGTCAGTGAGTTCTGGATATTATTGAGAATATGGTCTGCTTTCTTCTTTGGCTTTCTTTTCTGTGTTTCCCTGAGTGGAAACACAGACCTCAAAGCTAGAAAACTAATATGTATTTCTCTATGTAAAACAAAAAAACACCCACCTGATGTAGGAGGGTCATCTGTCTATGTGTTACTTTCATTGGTTAATAAAGAAA